>VNJS01012889.1:0-10647 GCA_008042575.1 Drosophila watanabei | reverse complement strand
CTAAATGTCACGTAAAGAAGATCACGCTGATATAGTACATGTCAGTGAAAATCTCACTTGCATCGGTCCTGAAACAGACACGCAGGATAGATAGCACATCGTATCATACCATCGTCATACATTTCTTAGAGCCCAACTTACACTAGGGTAATCACGAGCCACTGGATGAAGGCCAGCACCATCCAGATGACGGTCAGCATGTAGGCGGTGCATGCAAACTTACGGCGGGCTCGCCGGTACGCCTGCATTCTCTGACGACGTTCCTCCATGATAGCGATAACTTTGCCGAACTTCTGTGTGGGATATTTGAAATTAGGAATAGGCCAGAATAATGTTCAAACTTAAAGGTGAAGTCAGTGCAACTCTGATCTACATTTTTCGTCGACTCTCCTGACAATTATTCATGACTTTTAAATCTCACCAGGTCAACTTTGTAGCCACTTTGTTGCTGACCAGATGTATTTATATACAGTACAACTTCAACAGTCCGGACACATATTGTTTTGGACAAGTCCGGATTATCGAGTTGTCCGGACTGTAGTAGTGAAAATTGCTAAAACAATATAAGTGAATTAATACATACATATGTAAAATGATTTAGTAAAAAACATTGAATTGTTACATTGCATTATTATATTAAATGTATACATATTATGATTTATTGAAAAAATAAGTTATTTTGTGCTGACTGACTTTGTTGAGATGAATGATTTGTGCTTTTTGCTCAATCCTCTTCAACAAAAGAATATCCTGCAAATCAATATTATTCTCTCAGCCCACTGAATACAAAGTAAAAACGATTTCTTTCCATCTGCAGTACATATATTTGTTTTAGCATCCATTTCTTAAATGTAGAAGTCTCCGAATTACTGGAGTGTCCGGACTGGCGCATGTCCGGACTGTCGAAGTTGTACTGTAAATCCAAATCATATTTCAAACTAGAAAGGAAGCTACCTTCGGCTTGTCGTTTAAAGTTTTACAGGTCTACGAATACCTTTTTAAATTTACAGTTTTGCATTTTTCCCTACATTAACCCATCTTTCCTTGGCAGCTATATGATATAGTCATCCGATTTCCATTAAACTAAAACTTAAATTCTAAATAACAAAAAAATTCACATATATCAGAGAAGATAACAAGGTTCCACAAATTAAAAACGAACTTCTATTAAAATAAAAAGCGGATATATCTCTAAGAACTTTTAAAACGGCAAAGTTATACTATTTTTTCTAAAAATGTTCCCGTCATTCCTATGGTTATATGATATAGTCCTCATATCTGGCTCGTTCCGCCATATATATTAAAAAGAATTATCAAAATAAACTATCTGCAAAGTTTCATTTAGATATCTTTAAAACTGAGGGACTAGTTCGCGTAGAACTGGACAGAAGGATATGGCTAGATCGACTCGGATGTTAATGCTTATCAAGAATATATATATCTTAAAGACTTGGCAATGAATCCTTCAAAGAGTTGCAAAATTCTGACTAAAATTATAATACCATGCAAGGGTATAAAAATCCGCATATATCTGAGTAGATGACGATGTTCTTAAAATTAAAAACAAACTCCTATACAAATAAAAAGCGACTATATTTTTAAGAAATTTTAAAACGGCAAAGTTATAATAAAAATGTTTCTGTTGTTTCTATGGTTATATGATATAGTCTTTCGATCTGGTTCGTTCCGATTTATACATTGATCAATAAAAATAATTTAATTAGAAAAGACTGTATACAACGTTTCATTCAGAAAGCTTTAAAACTGAAGGTCTAGTTTTCGTAGAAATGGTCAGGCGGATATGGCTAGATCGACTCGGATGTCAATGCTTATCCAGAATATAGATACCTTATAGGCTCGGAAATAATGCCTTCAAAGAGTTGCCAACTTTTGACTAAAATTATAATACCTGGCAAGGTTATATTAACAAAGAAATAGCAAAGAACCTCTTGGAAAAATGGCTCATTATGAGTTATCTTTAAATATATATAACTTAAGGAGATTTTCTCCGATTATAAATTATATTCCAATCGTTATTGTCATAAACTTAATGATAATAACTCAATTCAATTGGAGAGGTTTCCATAAAGATCCACCAGTTTAACTAGGAGCTAATGCCCAGGAGGACATACTAAACCTCTTCTCTAAAAGACACTCAAAGCGAAGACGGCGCATGCGCGGACTATCGAAACAGCTGGGCGGAATGTTTACGCAAAAAGTGTCATCCTTTTCTCCTGGCGCGGCCAGTTGCTCAGTGCGAAGCCCCCGGTCTGGTTGGGTCAGTTTTTCGGGGTGGCGCGACTCGGTTTGGTTCGCCGGAAAATCGATACTCATTCCTGGTGCAATTGAGTTGGCGTCGCTGAATGTAAATAAATGGCTGGCTCTGTGAACTGTTTCGGGCAAAAAACTGCGACCGATTTCCTTGGGCTCGGTTAAAAAGTAGGTGGCATGATGTATTTTCAATTGGATGACAGACAAGTATCTATATTAATCGTACATATGCATATATACACATACGCGAGGACCTCTGGTCACGGTTACAATACGTAAATGTGTGTTTGGTTTAACATTAAGTTTTAATAATTACAATCTGGTTAAATATATATATTTATATATGTATGTTTTAGGCGCGATTTTAGTTAGATTTCTTCTTTTGATTTTCCTCCCTCCTCTGTGTGTGTGTGTGTTTTTGCGCGAAAGGGTTCCCGTCCCAGAATAGTTGTTTGGTCCATTTCCGTTCCATATTCCTCTAAGACTTATTTGGGGGTGGAGTTACAGACTGGGTTGACTCGGTGACGGCCTTGGCTCCACCACTGACGCTGCCACTGCTAGAAGGCCAGACCGACACTAAAACGGGAGAGAACACATGTTAGATGCAGTTTAAAAACAATTCAACAAGTTATTTGGATTGTAGGGTATACGGATAACCTAAAATTTACTAAAATTAAGAGCTTTCAACGTGTAATCTCATGAAATTAACTTATTTTCTGTGATATATTCAATCATTTCTAGTGTAACGCTAAGAAAACAGAATTGGGAATTATTATCTTAAAGCTAATCGTTTAAAACTCGAACTTTTTCCTCGAAACTTAGTCACATATAAATTCTATATATAGAGACATGTGTAATCTGAGCTACAAATATTATTGAATAATCAAGTGAACAACGTTTGTCAATTGCTTATTAATTTATTTAAAATATTTCACTAAAAATACGATTAAATAGTTAAAAATGTAGAAATAACATGTAGAAATTCTCGGAACCCTAAAACCTACAAATAATTAAAAGCAAATCTATATTCCTTTTCTTAAATCTAAACTTTAGACTGTAAAGTCCGCTATTAACTCTCTTAAAAACGATACCCAGACCCCAATCACTAAACACGAGGTTCTAATCTTAGAGACTAAACAAATATGATAATTAACACTTAGGACAGAGGCACACAGGAACAACAATTACCTTTCGACTTTTGGAGTTGCTTAGCCTAAGATATATTATATAGTATAATATACAATTTAGTATGTATGTGGTAGAGTAGGCCGGCACACGCACGGAGGCGTGCTTAACGATAAATCTGAACCTTAACTTTGCTGTATGGAAAACGGAATAGCTTTTGCTTTTCTGTGTGTGTGTTTGAGGGTTTAATTTTGTATCAATTGAAAAGCGACACTGCAAGTAAACAGAAATTCACAACGGATTGTCATCAGTACGAGTAGGAGTATCTCTTAATGTGTTAGTTGCCGCCGTTTTGGCCACAGATTGGATGCAGATTAGTTAGCGAGTTAGCCGAGACCACAGGTTGAGCAAGATTAGGGCGTGCAGGGCGTCGACTTGAGGCTTTAGTTACCAGTTACCAGATACCAAACACCCGCCACCTAGCTACACACTACCGATCTTTGGCCTGATCGAGAAAAGCCATTAATACCGACACCAGCAGAAACAAAAGAAGCCCTAGAAGCGTAAGCCTAAGCTTAGTGCACACACTTACCCAGGACAATGATCAGAAGGACGACGGCAATCACGCCCAGGATGATCATCATCTTCATGTTGGCCCACCACTGCTTGCGCTTCAGCTTGCCGGCCTGCTGCTCGAACTGGGAGGCGCCCTGCTCCAGCTGATCGGCCCGCTCGCCCAGCTCCGACAGCTTCTGGTCCCGCTCCAGCACCTTCTCCACGTTCACCCGCATGATGCCGACCACCTCGTCCACCTTGGCCTGTGTCTGCTGCAGTCGCTTGTTGGCCGCATTGTTGTTGCTGATGTGATGGTCCCCATGATGATATTGGTCGTAGTTGTTGTCGTGCGCGTTCGGTGGTGGCGGAAGTATGGGAAAACTGTACAATATTATGTGTGTTTGTGGGGGATCCTTACACTTATGAACAGGAGCCAATTGTGGTTCGAGCTGCAGCGCAGAAAAGCAAGGAGTGTCTGTGGGATAATCTTTAGCTAGACATCCGGGGTCTCTAATCTAGGGACTGGCCAGTAAAAGAAGCTAGTCTTTTGCCGTATCTCAAGTATATGCATTTCTGATAAGCTTTATTGGGGGTCTTGGATTTTTGCAAGTCTGTTTCTACGTTTTCTTGCTGTTTTTGAGGGTTAACTATAAGGGATTTGTATGGATCGAACCCTAATCGTGCTAATTTCTAGAGTTATCTAGTTCAATGTGGTTTATAAGAAAGATACTTAATTGAAATCGGTCTAGATAAATGCCCTTTTTGGTTGGAGCCTTATTTCTTCATCCCAATACTTATTTTGATCTATTTGATGGTTAAATTATGATTTTTCTGTTGCCTAAAACCGTATACAAGACCAAAATATATTAACTAAATTGTTTATAGGCATTTTTTTATAAAAATCAACCTGTTTCCTATAACATTATTCATTAATCTTAAGTAAATTCGCCTCTATCTTTTTATAAAGAACTGTTTTCTATAACATTAATCCATATAATTGAGGTTATTAGGTTTTTTCTATAGTAAAACTATTATATTTTTCTTTACTCTATAATATTAAGCCTTATCTTTAACAAAGCAACTATTTTCTATACTACTTCTCTATAATATTGATTAAGTTACGCTTTTCCTATAAGAAAACGCTTGTTTCCAAAGTACTTTTCCATAATCTTTCCTATACAATCTATCAAGCTTTAGCTTTCATATCTAAAAATGAACTTCCCCACGGAAATAGCTTCTCTTTTTTACATATACTATGACTCCTAGGGTATTCCAAAGGTCGTTTTAACTGCCGCCGCTAGACTTTCTTTCCGGTTTACGACCCGGTTTCGGTTAATTAAGACCCATGACGTCACTTGAGGGGCTTTTCCTTGCTTTTCGTGCGCTGAGCCTGTTGCTTCGCTTCGATTTCCATCGAGGCACTCGCACTTACTCGTTGTTGTTCGATCCGGAGGGTGTGGGGGCTTCGTTGTTCTCCATTGTGAGAGGTGCTGTGTGCTGCTGATCGTATAAGGGAAACTTATTAGACGATTTATTGGTTCACAAATAAATAATTACAAGTGCAACTGCCACACACACACGCACACACACCCCGAAAGGCGGAGATTGTGGAAACAAAAGGAAAGAAAAAAGAAAACAAACGGCGCACACCTTATCTATTCGGCGTATGAATCACTCGCGATTTGGAGGAATGCCATCACCAACGGGGCGAAAAAGAACTTGTTGCTTTCATCTGTAGCAGTGCCAACGCACTCTGTTTACACGGCGCAGAGACCGCCCCCCACCCGCGGGCACTCACCTTGACAATGGGTCTGTGGAATACTGCTGTGAAATTCGGTTTTTCCGGAGAAATCTACAGGCTGCCTTGGAAATAGTACAATTTTTTTTATTTAATTTCAACTTGTGATCGGTGTGATCTAGTGCTGGGTAGAGCTGCAAAACTAGCGATGGTACTATCGAACTATCGACCTTTCTGACTAGAGTGTGGAGAAATATTAATGTTTGAGGACATTGATATTTTTTTTTAATGTTCTACAACAACATATCTATGTTTCAGGATCGCTTTAAAAAGACTACATCTGCGAATCTTCAGTATCGATGTTTCCATCTTTTTAAAACAACATCGGTGCACTGATTTTTTATAGTTTATACTCATTTATTCTCTTTAATACCAAAAGGATATTATAACATTTTAATCTTTTATATAATATTTTTACCCTAGTGTTTTTTGTTGAGTTTATAATATTATATAATATTAACGATCTAATATATTTTGTTGAGATTTGTATATTATGCATTATATTTACAAAATATGAAAACATAAAAATCATTTGAGACTGCAATGATTTGTAATTTTTTGTCAAATATAGTCAAAAAACGATACCATTGAAAGGGGCGATAGATCGATTTGTTTTTTGTGCAGAACAGCAACTGGTCACACTAGAACCTAACACCCCTCACGAATGGAAAGTCTGGCAACGCCGATGCTCAAGACCCAAAAGTCTGGCAGCTCTTGCTGCTCGAGACTCCAGTGCTGCCCATGTTTCCGTTCAAGAGCGACAATGCTGCCAATAAGGAGAGAGTTGCCAGACCAACAAAAGTAACTAACGTCCTTTTAAAATCCACCGCATTTTTCAGAAATTAATCCGTAAAAAGGACTATGGAAAATGCATAACTCGCTGGTGTCCAAATTGCTGGTGCGCCTGCTGCTGCTGTTCGCCTTGGTGACCGCCGCCTCCATTGTGGTGCTCACCAAATGCGGTTTTGACGAGCTGACGGCGCGGGAAACGCAACCGAACAACCCAAGCAACGAGGCCAGCGGCTTCAGCTACGCGTTAAGCGAACGCGAGGCGGCCATCGAGCGCCTGAAGCAGGAGGTCCTCTCGCTGCGCACTCAGATCCTGTTCCTGCAAAGCAACAATCGCAGCAGCGGCGCCAAGCCACCGGCCACTGGCAATGGCAGCCTGCAACTGCAGCTGCAGCTGCAGGAGACAACCGTGGCACCGTCGCCGCTCTCGCACCACTACGACTGCAGCAGCTACATCCGGAAGCAGGTGGGCGCCGCCGAGATCCTGCACGGTCTGCCGCTGAACAACGAGTACGAGCTGATTCCCTACAACCACTTCACCTTCACCCGGGTTTATCCCATCGACCTGGGGCTGGGCAAGCGGGTGGTGGAGAAGCCCATTGGCTACCGGCGACGCGACCTAATCGAGGCGGTTAATAAGGCCCTGGAGAGCCTGAACCGCAATCATTCAGCCAGGATACGGGCCAAGGGAGTCGCTGTTCCCGCAGGCGATCAAGGAGTCATCAAGTACACGCTGGACGACTTCATCGAAGGCATTTACCGCACGGAGCCCACAACGGGCACCCAGTACGAGCTCTATTTCCAGAGTGTGAAGCACCAGGCGAGTCCTGTGCGCCGGGCTCTGGTGATGCGTCCGTTTGCTCCTCTTCAAACCGTGCAGCTATCGGAGTTGTCTCAAAATGGAGGGGATTCCCAGGCTGGAGCAGGTCCTCCCGTGATCCATGTGATACTGCCTTTGGCCGGACGCCTGCACAGCTTTCGCAGCTTCCTGCAGATGTTCAGCAAGCTGGAGGATCAACGACTAGAGTTGATTGTGGTTTATTTTGGAGTCACGGGACTGGATCAGGCCAGGCGCATGGCTGGTAGATTGAAAAGGACACAGTTTTTGGCTCTCAATGAGACTTTTAGCAGGGGTTAGCTTTGCTATGAATGTTTTCATTTATAAATTACTATTTTATATAAGATTTTCACAATATTTATTAATATTTAATCCTTGTGTTCTTTAGCCAAAGCCTTAAGACTGGGAGCGGAGCACATTAAGCCAGCTGGCGAGGATGTTCTGCTCTTTATGTGCGATGTGGACATTATGTTTACAACCAGATTTCTGGAGCGATGTCGCTGGAATGCTGCCCCAGGCAAGAAGGTAAAATAAGCCTTTTATTAATTAACTTTTTAAAATATTAACTAAATAATAATGTTTATTTTTTCAAGGTCTATTACCCCGTTGTCTTTAGCCTGTACAATCCCCATGTTGTGTACACGCTGCAGGGCAAACCCCTGCCTGGCGAGGAGGAGCAGCTTGTGATCTCAAGGGACACAGGTTTTTGGAGGGACTTTGGCTATGGCATGACCTGCCAGTATCGCTCGAACTTCCTGCAGGTTCGGGGCTTCGACGAGGAGGAAATTGTGGGCTGGGGCGGCGAGGATGTGATGCTCTATCGCAAGTACGTACGCTCCAAGATCAAGATTATACGAGCCACCGATCCGGGTATCTTTCATCGCTGGCACACAAAAGTAATATCAATATTAATTACTTTAATTGGTACTTTATATAGCTCGTTATTCCTTACAGATCTGTTCTAATTCTTTAACTGCCGATCAGTATAGGGCTTGCATACGTTCGCGAGCTCTGAACGAGGCCTCGCATGCCCAGCTTGGATTCCTGGCCTTCCGGGATGACATAGCAGCTGCCAATGCGGCCAAGCTGCAGTCGTGATACTGGGGCATCCTTCAGGTATCCTTGAACCTTGGGCTAATCCTTCAAATGCGGACATTTAAGTGTGTGAAAAGCTAGGGCAGTGATTAATTAAGTTAAATTCTTAATTTAATTTTACTAATTTTTGTGATAGTTTTATAACAATTTCAAAGCAAAGCAGAGGAAGTCTTTAAAGCAAACTTAGTTAGTTAGTAAAGGTTTTATAACAACTAATTATTAATTTACTCTTAAATTTATTTTATAAACAAACTTAGTGAAATCCCTTCTCTGTTTAGATAGAATAAATCAAATTATTGTGATTTTGGGTTGTTGTATCAAACTATGCCAGAGTAAGCCATGTTTTATATTTTATATAAGTTCAAAAGTTCATAAATTCGTTTCGAATTACCTTTATAATCACTGCCCTTATCACACACCTCTGTACACACACTCCTATATACTTGCCAGCTACAAGTATGTACAACTTGAGACAATAACTACGTATTTAGCAATATCGTTGAATTAGCTTAATTGTTGATCTTGTTGCGCCCTCGAATACCCACTCAGACCCTGAAATGTAAGCGGAAACAAGGATCTCCAAAAACGCACACGCACTGTACACACGCACATCACAATTGTTCTTCCATGAAGCGACCTAGATGCAATCTCCAGAGCCCAAGAAATTATATATACATCTATATATATATATTTACCATATCGAATCTGTGCGTCGAAACTGGGCCTGAGCGCTTTGTAAAAACTAAATTAAATCGTTTAATTAAACTTGTCGCCTGCTTGTGTGTTTTTTTTTCTGTTCGGTGGCTGGTTCTGTGTTTTACGAGTATTACCTGTGTTTTTTTTTTTTATGGACAAAGCCAACGACCTCCGCGCGGGGTTCACTGAGCATGCAGACCAAGAAGGTGATCTTTTAGCTGGGATTCGACTCACCGTGAATATATAGTTTCTATATATTTCTGCAAAGGTAATTTGTCATGGTTTGGAAATGGGTTTTTTTACAAGTTTATTTCAGGTAACGGTTGTAGATGGGGAATTATTTTTAGATGAGGAGAAGTATAGCAAGTAATCAGGGTAGTTTAATTATATTTTAAGGGTATAGTTTATAACTTCATTCTGGGATTTCCCTAATTAGAAAGTTACAGAAACCTTTGGGGAAATGTAAGCTATATAGCTATATAGCTATATAGTTTCAAAAGATATTTTCTTTGCTAGAATTGATTTTAAATGATAATAAAGACAGTTAATGAACTATTTTATAGATCAATTCAACTTAGTTGGTAGTTATCTTTTCCTATAAATAATTAAATAAAAACTCTCCTTTATTTTTAGCTTAAATTACATAAATAACTTCACACTTCTTTTAAGAGTATCTCCTACACTGATAAAAAAAAACAAGAATTTTGGTCATAAAATTGTGACCATTCGGTCACGAAAGTAGCGCAAGCATATTTTGGTCTTCTTTTAAGATTTTTGTTCTTTATTCAAGAATTTTTGCATTCTTATTTTACGATTTTTTAAAACTTATTTCAATCCATAAAAGAGTTTGGAATTAGAATGTTATTGTCTTAAATTGAGACAAAAAATCTTAAAAAATTACCACAATCAAGCTTAAATCAAGAATAAAAAGGATTGTTCCAAGAATTTGGTCGATCTCAAATTAAGAAAAAAAGTCTTTTACTAAGATTATATTTTCTTATTATTTTATTTTTTATTAATATATTTTTTTGTTGTTTTAATTAACATAATATCTTATTGCTTAAGCTTACATTTTAATACCTTATTGTTTAAGTTTACATTTTAATATCTTATTTTATAAATTTAATTTTAACTTATTGCCATTTTTTCTAAGAAATATTTTGCAGTTGTTACTGTTTCATTCCATTAGTTTTTCCCGAAAGAGCACTCTTAACTCCAATGGAGGAATAGCCTCCCGCAAATCGTCGTCCATCAAGTACCTTAGGCTCTCGTATGTAACTTCGGCATCTAAATACAGATGTAAAAAAAAGATAACATAATTAAATATAAATATTAAATAAATAAAATTTTGAGGTATCTTTCTATGGATACACGAGCAAAGCGTCACTTTTCAAGTAGCCGTGGGCAAGAACAGTTACATACATACATACATTCATACATATGTGTGTATGTATGTACACATTTAGCGACAAAACTTTGC
>VNJS01012886.1:0-12725 GCA_008042575.1 Drosophila watanabei | reverse complement strand
GAGATTGACGCAGAGAGCACTGCGAAGACTCTGGGTGTGCGTTGGAAAGCGACGTCTGATGATTTCTTCTTTTTTCCGCCTGACCTGCCTTCTGAAACGTTTTTCACCAAACGTCTGATCCTATCCCAAATCGCCAAACTGTTCGATTCTGCGGGCTGGCTCTCCCCGTTTATTGTCCAATCAAAAATGCTCATGCAAGACATGGCTCCAGGATTTAGGGTGGGACGACGCTTCTTCAAGAATTGTCTCAAAGGTGGACCGATTTTCTACAAAGCTATTCCGTACTCGATCAGATCCGCATTCCCCGTTGGGTCGCTTTCCGAGCAGAACTGAAGATAGAGCATCATGGCTTTTGTGACGCTTCGCAGAAAGCATATGGCGCTGTAATATACGTGCTAGTGGAAGTTGGGCCCATGGTCATGGTGAACTTGCTCACGGCAAAGACGAGAGTGACCCCAGTCAAGACTCTATCGCTCCCCAGGCTAGAATTGTGCGGAGCCTTGTTACTTTCCGAAATGGCCGCCGCTATTCTTCCGAAGATGCCACCATCCGCTTTAGACCTATTCTGTTGGACTGACTCGACGATTGTTTCAGCATGGTTGTCGAGGCCTGTCTGAACTCGCGGCCTCTCGCGCCAATGTCCGAGTACCCCGACGGTCTTCTGGCCTTAACGGCCGGACACTTTCTCGTCGGAGGACCCCTCCTCGCTACGGTCGAACCCGAGATAAAAGGGAACACCACGTCCATTCTAAATCATTTGCAACACCTGAATGCTCTTCATTAACAATTTCGTCTGCACTGGAAGGAAGAGTACCTTAAGGAACTCCATAAACGGAACAAGTGACAGGTCCCTACACACAATCTGCAGGTCGGGGACATGGTTGTTGTCATGAAGATAATCTGCCGTCCAATAAATGGCGATAAGGCAGGGTCGATGCTGTTTTTTCCGGGTCCGATGGCCATATCCGGGTGGAAGACATCCGCACGGCTCGCGGACTAATCAAACGTCCCATCGCGAATGTGGTCCTTCTTCCGGTGGAACCGTCTGCCTAACCGTCATGACCAGTCTTATCCGTAATTCCAATTCGTCGTATCAAGTCATAGTTTCAAGTCATAGTTCCAATTGGTTGTTATAATCAGTACTGATCCCAATATTTTTCTTCATCCTATTCCGCCGATTAGATCAGAAGCGATGTCTCCTCTACTCGCCAACCGATTCTGCGATAACTGTTTAGCCCATGAGCACTCCCTGATTGCTGCAAGGTGTGCAACCATATCCGGAAACACCCGATGCCTCGACGCCATTCGCGTCAGTTGGCGCACAGTAGCGCTTTTTCTCATTTTACGTTGCAAAAATCATAACTTTTGAACCAAATAAGATATTCAAATAACTAGCAGGTAATTGTTGTAAAATTTACATATGTATTGGATAATGTGCCACGCCCACCCTTTTTATAGGGTATCAAAGTGGAAAATTCGGTTTTTTCTAAGAAGACAATTTTTAAAAAATATTTTTTATTTAATTGAATATCTTTATTTGTATGTATTTGTTTAAATAAAAATATTTTAAATTGCAAAAAAATATTTTAATTTATAAATAAAAAAATTTGGCTGACATTAAAAAAATTCCTTTGTTTTTTCATATTAATATTATTTTAAAACCAATGTAAGGGAAAGATTTTCCATTCAATAAAAAAAAAACATGAACAAATTCAAGATTTCAACCCTAATAAGCGTTTTCGAGCTTAAGTAAGACCATATTTTTTGGTATTTTGGTATATTTTACCCCTGAGTTGTTTATGCCGTTCTATGCCGTTGCATTTCCGCAGACGCATCGTGACGCAGCCGATGAAAGTTGATTTTAGTCCGAAAAAATATTCACAAAAGTCGAAGTTATAGTGTACTCGGTGGCTGTCATCGGCTTCTGAAGACTACTTTAGCCAGAAAAATGTGAAAAAAATGAACACCTGGCAGGTAGCGATTTACCTGGGCAAGCCCAAACCCAACTAACGTTTTTGTTTAGCTTAGTTAACATTTAATGAATTTATCTATCATTTAAAGAAAAAAAACATAACGATAGGTAATCTACATTTTGAGTAATGCTACCTGAAAGTCAACCAATTTTCAATTTTTTCTCCTATCATGCGAAACTGGAAATATTTTACACCTTTGAATGCTCATATCTTCTACAAAAAAAAAAATCCTAAAATTGATTTTATTGTAGATTCTTAGGAAATTCTCTGTCGATTAAGTATGGTTAAAATCGGTTTTGTGACATCGACTTTTTTGATTTTTGCAACGGCTTTTGTTCTAGAAGCGCTACTGTACGACGTCTCATTCTCATCGTACAACGGGCGCTCCTCGGCACTTGTCGGTCACTCCTCGGCACCCTTCCGCCGCTTCTGGACAAGCTTCCGCCGCACCTGGGCACTCCACCATCGCTCCTCGAAATGCGGCGGCCGCCTCGCAGAGCTCTGGCGGACCACCGACGGCGCCATCACTCTCTTCGCTGCATCAGCGGCAGTGTGAACGTCCTTCCAACCGCTCTGGTGCGGATTGACACTGGGACGCGAGCCTTCGTGCACACCTACGAGCTGCATCGACGCTTCGCTGGCTTCATGTTTCCGCCTACCGACAACCAGCGTGGGTGGCGAACAGACCTGTTTGGCAACCGTAGGTTCCAAGACCAACGCCAACGTCCGGCTCGACTTGATCTTCAAGATTGAGCCTCACGTGCGCATTCGCACTCCAATCCGGCAGCTAAGTGAAACTGTGCGGACGTACTTCCAGGACATCACTTTAACTGATGAGCAGTTCTATTTCCCCGGAACGACCTCGGTAGTGCTGGGTGCGGATGTGTATCCGAAGGTGATGCAGCCCGGCTTCCTGAAGATTCAGGATGAACTACTGGTAGCCCAAAGCACTGTATTTGGATGGTTCCTTCCCGGGGCCTGTCACCAACCGTGAAGAGCTATTTTGCAACCCAAGTGATTGCATGGGGGACGGAATGTTCAGTTCAGAAGCTTCGGTTCCCCCGATGCTCACAAATCTTGTCCGCTACAGCTCTCCCACAATCCAAAGCTTCCTTCTACGGGCCGATCCCCCCGTCGCTAGGCGAACTTCGGGACGGCTCACTCTCGATCTTTGTCGGTCGGCCGCTCTTGCTGTGCAATGGAATCATGCAGGCGGAAGCTCGTCTTTAGTCTGTAAGCTTAGTTTTAAGTTTAGTTCGAAACTCGAATTGTAATAAAGCCGTCATATTTTGAAGTTGTTCCCCGACGCTCCCGTGCCTTATTTCTTCCTGGTTTTTTTCGACTGCGTCGTGGGAGTTCTGCAGCAAATTTTTACCCGCATCAGGATTACTTCTAAAGGCAGCCACACCCCTATAAACATTAGGCATTACCTTTATTTACAGTCTAATCCGCGGTGACGTGGAAAGGGCTGAGTTGTTAGGTCAGCTGAATTTTCATGTTTCGAGAAGATACACAAAATCCTATTTACCATTAGTATTGCGAAAATGAAGAACTTCGTTTCAATTGCACGAAACCTTAAGAGTCTTATGTGCAAATTATAACGATTTGTACACAATAACATCTAATGTCCTAAACTTAAAACCTTAATCCTAACCCACTTGGTACGTATGCAAACAAACAACCAGGCAGCACGCCAGTAATTATTTTCCTCGTATTCTTTTATATTTTTTCCATCGCGTCTACTAACATCTAACAAAAACAGGCACGTGCTTGGTGTCCTAATGGCCACTTGAGTGTACTGACCGTAGTGCATCAACTTCCAGAAAAAAATATATATATTCCAGTTTCCAAATATATTTTAGTTGGAAAAAATACCCACCTCGAAAAAGTTGAATAGTACTTTGACAGAGATTTAATGTTCTGAGGCTGATTACATGCACTCATGTAAAGTATGGGATCATTTTAAATGACATTCGAAAATAAGGATGATAAAAGAATTATTTGTGAAGATGGAGTTTCAACTCTAGCAATAGGTGACTATGCAACTATTGAAACAAGAATATTGAGTAAAATGACAATTTTAAATATTCAATTAAAAGAGTTAGTGTACAAAATTAACAGCCCTCAAAGTTGTGAACGTTAAGATTTTCTCAAACGAAAGTTAAATTAAAATGAAAGTGCGATTCATAATCAATTACTAAATGTAATACACCATGTTGTATTCGATTTTACTACTAAGAAATAAAAAGAATGTTAAGAAACAATAGAAATGTAAAATATAAATATTATAAAACAATTTATTTAAGGTTGTATTAAAATAGTTTATTTAAAAATGTTTAAATATAAGATACTTAAATAAAAAAATAAATATAAAATAAATTTAATGTATATAATACTAAGGATAAAATTTTAAATAATAATTCAAATAAATGAAAAAAAAAAAATTAAAGCTATTTCTCTGTGTGTTTTAATTATGGCAAAATTTCAGATTTTTTGATCCAACTGTCACCAGTTTTTGGAAAATTGAGCCAGCGAATTCGAGTTCTGTTACCTATTATTTTAAACACTTTTCTAACTAGGTATTCATCTGGGAAAGGGGGTTTTCAGTTCTTTTTCATAAAAGCCCCCTTTAATCGGACAACCATTTAAATCTTCCAGTAAGTATCTTACAGGGTAAGTATTTTGAACTTTAATAATTTTAAAGATTTCTGTGCTCCAATTTGGAGTATATGACTTTTCACTTATTCATACATCGTCCCCCATTTTTAGTTTGCTTCCTGTAAATAGTTTAATGTTATTCTATACTGTTTTCAAAATATGTTCCTTATTATTACTGTTACAATTAATAGGAGTTGTGGCAGCCTGTCACTGCGAGCGTTGCTGAGAGCGGAGAGCATTCTGGCTCTCATTGAGTCAGTCGAATATATACACTTGTAAAGTACAGATCGCACCGAAGAAATAATAAATACTAAGTAATTGCGTGCAGTTGGTTTGTAATTTTTAGGCAATTTGCAGGTCATTACATTGGCGACGAGAGAAAAACCGAACAGAAAATAAAAGAATAGAAAAAGACCGATAAAGAATAAAAATCATTTCGGCTGTATGTGTGTAATTTTGGAAATACATACATACATATAAAAAGAAGGAAAGGTGTGGCCACTTAAATGTAGCCTAATGGAGGCTTTTCCGATACAGCCTAGGAAAATACTATGAAAAATAAAGAAGGCGAGATATTACGGCCTTTGCAAAATTGGTCACATTGGGAATCGAAAAAAAAGCAAAGTAATGGCCGAACTGAAGCCATTCCTATGCAATAGAATAGACAAATCTCTTTGGCGCTTCGAATGGGAGATCTGAGTGCGCGCATTCAACATATATGCGGACAGCGAAGAGATCAGCTCAACTCCTAAGAAGCGCAATAAACTTTTGCATTTGGGAGGCTCACAACTGCAGTCGATTGTGTGCAACTTGCCAGGAGCGATGATCCCGTATATTCCGGAGGAACAGAACGATGTCTTCACACCTTTGGTGGAAATGTTAAATGAATATTTTTCGCCGATACGCAATTCGGTATTTGAGCGACATTTGCACCGTGGCATGACACCGCGGGGTGGAGAATGTTTTACCGAGTTTCTTATGCGATTGCGTCAGCAGGTGAGGAAGTGTAATTTTGGTACTTCCAAAACAGAAATAGAAGAGATCTGTCGTAAGGATAAACTAATTGATTCTTGGGCACCGGCTGAGCTGAAGAAAAAGTTGCTGTCAACTGAAAATTCCTTGGAGGGAGTCATATCTGCTTGTTTAATGGAGGAACAGGTGAGCAAGCAGACGCAATCATTGTCATCAAATGGATGCTTAGGCTCTATGGTCAATAAGATTGCATCGCGCGCGGCTAAATGGATCAACACCAAAGTAGAGTGCGGCAGATGTGGCCGAAATGATCACGATTCAAATAGTTTCCTTTGTCCAGCGAAAAATGCGGAATGTAACAAATGTTCCAAAGTCGGGCACTTTGCTAAGAGATGTCGGACTACTGTGAAGAGATCCGGCGGAAATCATCGAGGAGGTTCAAAGCGGCGCTATGTAGATGAAGCACCGGTCCGAGCAGCGAGTGGTGTTCAACAATTTCACAAGCCCTGTTTCCGAGTTGCGAATGATTGTGACATGAGCGAAGTCATTTCTTGCCGAGTTGGTGGCTTACCAATTAGCATGGTCATCGATTCCGGATCCAAAAATAACTTATTAAGTCAAGATGATTCGAACTATCTACAAAAAAAAAAGGCCCAGCTATATCAAATCTACGTACTGAGTCGACAAATCAATTTCGGGCATATGTTGCGGATCAGTTGTTACAGATTTCATGTGTGTTTGAAGCACCAATTGCAGCTGCAGGGAATGCTGAGTCTATTGCAACCTTTTATGTAATAAAAAAAGGTAGGCAAACGTTGCTTGGTCGCGAAACAGCCATAAAACTCGACGTATTGAGACTGGGCATAGCTATAAATAGAGTCGAAAAGTATGAACCTTTTCCAAAGTGGAATAAGGTATCTATTCGTCTGTCAATTGATCCACATGTGAGGCCCGTGAAGCAACCAATGCGGCGCATCCCAGGCGCCATTGAGGACAAGGTGAAAGAGGAGGTGGATCGGCTTTATCTCAAGATATAATAGAGACAGTACACGGACCAAGTGAATGGATTTCTCCAATAGTTATCATTGGAGGAACATGACAAAATGCTGGAGATGGTAAAAGTTATTTTCAAGGAAAAATATATATATATTTCAACAAAGATAAATGTGTATGGAAAACACAGCGACTTAAGTTCCTCGGGCATATATTATCTGACACAGGCATTTTAGCTGATCCAGAGAAAGTAGGAGTATTTCCGGCAATCAGGCCACCAAAAAACAAAAAGGAACTTCGTAGTTTCTTAGGCCTAGTCACTTACGTGGGAAAGTTTTTGTCAGATCTGGCAGATACAACAGAACCGTTGAGAAAGTTACTCAAAGCGGATGAGAAGATTCTGTGGAACCAACAAAAACAGCATGCATTCGACAAATTAAAAGTTGGAGTTTCACGAGTTTCGGAGTTGGCATATTTTAACGTGGAATTAAAGACTCGTGTAATAGCTGATGCCAGTCCTGTAGCGCTGGGAGCGGTCTTAATACAGTTTTATGTCGTAAATAATCCGTTTATCATATCGTTTGCAAGTAAGAGCCTTTCTGATGTTGAGAAACGATATTCGCAAACGGAAAAGGAAAGTTTGGCATTGGTATGGAGCGTGGAAAAATTTCATTACTATATTGCTGGTCTGGAATTTGAGTTGGTAACTGACCATAAGCCATTGGAAACGATTTTAAAACCAACTTCTAAGCCTAAAGGCGAGGTAGAAAATATGAATAGGTCATAAGTAAAGCGATTGAAAATAGCACATGTGAATGATAAAAATTATAAACATGAGATTCAAAAATTCATATTAATGTACAATGTCACTCCACATGGTACTACGGGCTCGCCACCATCTGAGCTTATATTCAATCGCACAATTAGAGACAAGATTCCGGTAGTTCAGGATATAGTAGGGGAAGTGGGAGAATCTGAAGAGAGATATAGGGATTTTATTAATAAGGAAAAAGGAAAAGAGGTGGCAGACAAAACTAGAAAAGCCACGGAATCTAAAATACAACTGGGAGATAAAGTAGTGCTAAAGAACGTGATTTTTCCTAACAAGATAACTCCTATTGAAGGGATGTAGCAGACTGTCACTGCGAGCGTTGCTGAGAGCGGAGAGCATTCTGGCTCTCATTGAGTCAGTCGTATATATACACTTGTAAAGTACAGATCGCACCGAAGATATAATAAATACTGTTTGTATATTTAAGTAATTGCGTGCAGTTGGTTTGTAATTTTTAGGNTTGTGTTGTTGTAAACAGAAATAAGGTGTTTGTACATATTAATCCACTTATATGTACCATTAAAACTGATATCTCTCCACATGAGTTATTTTAATGTTCTATTAAATCGTTCAACAATTGAAGCCTTTAGGGTGCTAAAAGTTGAATAATGATTAATTTTATTTCGCTTCATTAATGTTTTAAAATGAGTGTAAAAAACTCTTTTCCATCATCTGTTTGAAGATTCTTAGGTACTCTACCTCCAGTCATGAATACTTTTTCCATGGCCTCAGTTACATATTTTGATTTAATTGTTTCACCCCAAGCAAATTTGGAAAATGTATCGAATACTCTAAGCAGGTAGCGATTCCCTTTATTTGTGGAAGAGTACTTTCCCATTGCAACTAAGTCACCTTGAAATAAATCATCAATTCCCTTCATAATAACCCTACGACGCAAAATATGTTTACGTGATGGATTAATTGATGGATTGTAATTCATTAATAATACCTCGTCCACTCATATTTAAGCTGTATCTTACATTAAAATTTTAATTTATATCTTATTCTAATATTATACATTTTTTTTTGTTTTCTAAATACTAACAAATTATTAAGAAGACCTAATTTTTTCAATAATGCTTGAGATAACTCCCTCAAGTCTAACCAATAGATTTTCAATAATTGCTATTTTAATATCAGGTATAGTTACAATTAATTCTTTTTGATGTGAAATAATTGAGTCCCTTTGCTTCTTTATATAGCGGTCGACGTAATCTTTTGTGGCTTTATCACTTTCTTTTGAATGCCTTCATTCTTCATATATTAAAGTTTCCATCTGTATCCAAATTAATTGCCTCTAGTCCATCGAAACTTTGTCCGATTTCTTCATTATATTTTAATTTAAAGATGAAAGAGAAACTTTGATCCCGCGAGTTGCTTTGTCAACATGCTCCCTAACAAGTCTGTCTCCATTCTCTTTGGGAAAGCCTTCACTTTTTATACGCCTACGTTGAATATTAAAGTTTCCATCTGTGTCTAAGTACAATCCTGTTGAAGTTTTCTCATATCGTTTTAACTGGTTAGAGCTCTGCTTCTTATGTATATCCCGTCCAAACTTGTCAAAAGACATTAGTTAATAACCTTACTTGATTATAGATTTGAAAATATATAGTACATTAATGTATAATTTGAGCCTCTCTGAATTATTCTATTATAGATGTAATTTCATTGTATAACTAGTATTTGAGTATTTCCAGCAGATTCTGATGCCATTAATAGCTCTAACCTTTCATCTTATTCATCTGGACTGTCCCAGTAGATATATCTTGGTTTGGACATATCAAGTCTCATAAACCCCCTCCCAGTAATTTTTGATTTATCACGTTTTGATGTTGACTCGGCTATAGGTGATCCAGAATATTTTAATGCTCTAGGTTTTTTCACTTGACCGTTTTGAAGAAAGTTTCTTCGATATACATTCGTTTTTAATAAAATTTGTCTGTAAATTTCCAAGTTTGTACCACTCCCAAGCATTAATTGTCCATCAACATTTTTTCTTGGACCATATGTCTCATCCAAAACATGATCTCGTGCCAGTTCACTAATGTTAAAAATTTTTTTTGGGTCTCTTCATGTTTCGATGATTCTTCTAATATCGAACACGAGAAGAGGTGATTGTGTTGTTACCGCTGGTGATCTCATTGGAGAGTCAAAGTCATCATCCTCTATAGGTGGTTGGGAAAAGAATTGATGATCATTATCACCATCATCATCATCATCATCTTCATCTACAATATCGCTCTTTATTCCCCAATCATATGATTTGGAATTATTTTTACTAAGAGGTGTCGAGTTTTGTCTAATCGTATTGTAAAAAAAAAGTTTCTTCTTTTTTTTTATGTATGGTGAATCATTGTCTAACTGAGAATTGTTCTGCTTTGTTTTGTTTCCAGTATTTTCATTTTTATAATCGTTAGGTAACATATAATGAAATTTTTTGTTATCATTAACAAGTTCATGCAATGGCTCAGTTATAGGTTTAAATGTTTCTTTCAGTTGCATAATATTTTGAGTTTTAGTGTTGTTAGTTAATTTAAAATGTTTTCATTCATTTATTTTATTTCTTTTATTTATATTTTTTGCTTAGCAGACATGGATATTACTTCGTTGCGTTTGAAAAATGAACTGATAAATAAATCAGTTAATCAGATCTGGTAGCTGATCAGTTAATCAGACCTGTTACCTGATCAGTTAATCAGACCTGGTAGCTGATCAGTTAATCAGACCCTGAGCTGATCAGTTAATCAGACCTGGTAGCTGATCAGTTAATCAGACCTGGTATGTATAATAGCTGTTTATTTATTAAGAAAAATTAATAAGTTAAGTTTAAATGGAACCCAAATTGCACTTCAAAAAAAAAAAATATTTATTTTAATTAAAAAAATTGATTCTTTTTATTCTTAGTTTTTTTTTTATTAATTTGTACTATTATTATTATTTTAAATATTATATTATAAGGCTGAAAGTAAAAAAACTGAAAATAAATTTTTCCCAATTCCCAAATAAATATTTAACTATTTAATTTTAATTATTTTTTTTATTTATTTATTTATATTTTTATTTTTATCCCGAAATTAAAAAGGCTGAAATAAAATTTTAACCCAATTCCCAACCCAGTTTAAAGCATTATTTAAATTTTATTTTAAAGTTTTTATTTTTTTATTATTTTTTTTTTTATTTTTATTTTTATTTTTAGCCTGAAAAGAATTTTTTTCCCAATTCCCAAATAAAAAATGTTAGTATTTAATGTTCATTATAATTGTCATATATTTATTATTATTTTTTATTTTCACATTTTTAAATAAAAATCTGCATTATCATCTTCAAATTTGACAAGCACACATTTGCTTTGCTCGAAAAGTTTCAAAATGGTGTCATTTATTACACTATAATGGGAATCTAGCTCAACTTTAATGTTTGAACCAAATTTCCCACTCACCCTTTTTGCCATATGAATGTCCAATGGAACGTTCACAGACAATTGGTTAAAACAAATTTTACCCTTAACTCGACGTGAGTTAAAGGCTTTCATTAATGGATCTTCCTCTACATCTTTTAACAATGCATCAATATCCTCTTGGGTGACCCCAAGAGGCAAATTGGATGCGTTACCGGTGGAGGTGGAGCTGGTGTTGGTGTTGATGCTGGAGCTGATGGTGGAGCTGGTGCTGGAGCTGATGCTGGAGCTGATGCTGAGGCTGGTGCTGAGGCTGGTGATGAAGCTGGTGATGGAGCTGGTGAATGAGCTGACTGCTGGTCACTGAGTGATATTTTCCTCCAGAAACTGCCTGAATTTATACCCGACCAAGGATCACAATCATGACTGTGTGTGTGTGTGTGTATTCGTCCAGTGGCTGTTGGGCATAGGGTAATAAAAAAAGCACACCTCGATACACCATAGCATCATTAGCGAAACGAAGAGCAGTCTAGCAAGAAATTTAGGCATAAGCGTCCACACCTGAGGGTCCCAAATTTTTTGTACCGTTGATAATTATACCTGAGGTTTTTCCCAAAATATGAAACTACTTCTAAAGGTGGTTGTAAATTTCCAAAACTGTCGAAATAAAATGAATCTAATCCATTCTTAAAATATGCCACCCAATGCGTTCCCATCGATGAAGAGTCTGCTAAATTAATTACACCACACTCATGAAGATCTGGAGTTTTATGTATTTCATCCCTCATGGAAACATCACGCAATTGTAGAATATTTTTAGAGCCAAACGTCATAATATGAAAGTTAGATAATACCCTTTTGGGTAGCTCAATTAAAAGTTTTTTTGATTACGTTTTTGTAGTTGCTTATTTTATTAAAAAGAAATCCCATATCCTTTCCCATATGGCTGTAAGTTTATGCTTATGCTTATGCCCTCGCCCAATGCAACTGACTCCATTTTTCTGTTATGTCTCTGGTTTTTTTGCAGCTGTGCTTTAGCAATTCTTGCATTGTTAATTGTCTTTACAAGTGCTGCACTCCCTGAAGCCAAACTTTCTACTGCACTTAGAGCTGTTAAAATTGGTACAAGTGGCAAGAAGCCACCTGTTTTGGGTACATTGATAACCCTCGGTACTATAACATTTTTCCTACATCCCATTGTATTTGCTACAGCTTTGCGTGCTACTTTTATTGCATTTAATATATCTAGTGGCTTTTTCTTTTTCAATTCTTTGGTAGCATGGGTGATTATTGAAGCAAGAGATTTTTTCACAACCTTCCTTTTCACATCCTTTGTTCCCATTCCAAACTTTTTCTTAGCCTTTATCATGTTTGTTACAAAATATGCTGCAGCTCTTTCCCCAAGCCTACTACCTTTCGCTTTTACTCGTTCCCAATTAAATTAAATTAAATTAAATTAAAACAGAGTCTGCTTTATGTCGGTCACCCAAGTCTTTAATATTTGAATACATGATATAGGAATTATACACGCTTCGTCTAATCCGTTAATTCCCCGATCGCCTCGGGCTAATCGTTTTTCTAGCTTTGTACCAGGTCCACAAAAATTATAATCGGGTAAATGAGCCTCAAAGAGTTGAGCATTAAATATATTATTTACGAGATCAGCACCCTGTTTGACATTCGTTTTATTACTGTTTTTATTATTATGATGTTTACCCATTTTATAACAACCTCAATTAATAAAAGATTGTCATTGAATGAACTTCTTTTCGCGATATCATGCGTTTATTAAGACAAAATAAAAGCATCATAGTTAGAAACATTGAGGGTGGAGGGCATGGAGAGAAAATACCGCCACGCCACAGCACGTTGTTGCCGAATACAATTAGAGCTTTAATTG
>VNJS01012885.1:0-16525 GCA_008042575.1 Drosophila watanabei | reverse complement strand
CGGCGAATTTTCATTGCTTAAAGTCTTTCGGTGTCCTGTCTTCCTCGAAGGACAAAAAACATGACTTGTCTTGTCTGAAATGTCATTTGTTGCTGCTAATAGCCGAACATTTAGCATGTTTCTGAGCTTTTTTAAGGTATAACTTGTCTTGGGAGAGGTTTGAAAAGGGGTAAGTATCGGGTACTTACGAAAACATAATGAAAAAATATTGGACTTGATGAATATCTTGAGCATTAAGTTCCTTAAGTTTATATTTTAAAATTGTTTTAAAAGCATTTTTATAAAATCGATAGAATTATTTTCTAGACTCTTCCTTATATCAATTTCTTTATTCGGAAAAAATATAAAAATATATTAATTTTGTTGAATAATACGAAATTAAAGAATCGATTTTATTTCCAAATATTTAAATTCTAATGTAACACCTACAAATGTGTCGTATATCGGCGTTTAACGAGCTGAAGTCTATCGATAATTTTCGATATGAAATTGGAAAACTGCGATTTCTTGAATTGGCAGTGCTTAGGGAAGGTTAAGTCTACAAAATATATAAACTAATTCGTTTTTTAAGCTAAAAAATTAAAAATTAATAATAAAATATATAGTTAATTCGATTTCCTAGAGTATCCCCGCTTCCTTCGATGTCCCAATTTTCCTCCATCCAACTCCTTTTGGCCAGCGGAATGCAGTTTGCCGATGGAAGTGGGTAAAATTAGCGGGAACGAGGGCGTTCCCCAAACTTTTCGTCGCTGTCAATGGCTTTTGTCTCGTGGCGCGCTAAAACTTTTCTAATTAAGTGGCAACGCCGGGCGGCACGAATACGTTAGAGTGGCCGGAAGGGGGGGACAGCCAGGGATCAGGGGGCGTGGCCGGGGGTTCTGGCCACTTGTCCAGTTGGCCTACGAGAGCGGTCGCATTACAATAAACTGTTATGGGTGGACTTTTAATGACCAGCTGGCTGCCGCTTCGACTCCTGCTGCTTTTCCTTGGGCTTCCTCTGTTGCATTTTCCTCGGCGGGCGTACGGGGGGCGTGTTAATGGTTATCGCTGTTGTTGTTGCGGTTGGCCAGCATTAGTTACAAAATGTCGTTAGCCAAATTATTTGCCATGTTGGCGGAAAAATTTTTATGGTTTTTATCGGAGGAATGAATGCTGGGGATTTGAGTGCGGGGGTCACTGCCAGAGAGCCTTGCACGACTAATTGCAGTTGAAATTTTGTTTTATGCGCACGCGGCACATTAAGTTTTATACGTCTGCATGTCCTTGTTGCTGGGCAGCGGGAAATTTAACTGGCAAACTGTTAAGCCTGATAATTAACTTGAGCCCAGTTAGGGTCACCGGAAATATGACATTAGGAAAGTGCTCGAAAAGTGGGCGAAATCTTATCACCACACGTTTTATGATGCATTAAAATGATTTTAAGGACAGAAATCTGGCTGCGACTCTTAAGAGCATTTGCAGTGATTAAAAATATTACTTAATGTGGTTTCAATCGATAATTTCTTATTAATTTTGTTAATTGACTGTCGTCATTGATCCCCAATCGCTAGACCCCGAAAATGTAGAGAAATTATATCTCGTTAGAAGTGGATATTGAATACAAAGCATTCCCTGACATCGTTGGCACTTTCTAATTTTCTAATATTCACGGATGCTTCTTCTCACCGTGAAAAACCATCCCTCCGGGGGGTTCGGAATTGGATCAACGTAGGGAAATCCAAATTGAAAGTTAAGAATCAACGAAATGGGTTGCTTACACATTAAAAGCCTCCAGATTTTGGGTGTATCTGTGTGTTGAGGACACACACTTGAGGACTAAGACTTAATAAAAGCAACAAAACCCGAAGAGAGAGATAGAGGAAGAGGTAGAATGAGCACTTTCCACTTTCCAGTGGAAGAAGAAGCTGTGTAAAACGATCGACGTGCACTATTAGATATTATTTTTTTAAGGGATTATCTTCAAAACATTCCTATTGCTTAATACCACTTCCGCTCATTAAAATAAAGAATAAGAAATATAATTCTTTAATCCATTAATATTTCATTGCCATCTTTTATAAATATTTTACCTTGTGGGATGTAAAACCTTTCGTTTTAGTAAAACACTTGACTCCGCCATCGGAAAGAATCGGTTGGGTTTCGTAAGCCAAAAGCTTTAAATATTTAACCGCTGCTGCATACGGCTCCCGTTGTTGGCCTTTTATTGCCGGCGTTCCTGGCTGGCGGAAAACCGCATGCTGTTGTAGATTAAGCCACAAGACTTTTGCCAGAAATTCACTCCAATAACAGCGGCACATGCACATGCAGAAGGAGCTCTATTTATAGTTTGATGTTGGATTTTATTTGCAGTGTTTTGCCTTGTTTCTTTTTTTTTTGTGTTTCCCCGTGCCACGATTAAAGCCAAAAGGTCGGACTCTGTGTGTGTGTGTGTTGCCTGGAATTTATATTATTGCATGCCGGGGACTGAACCTAACCCGGCTCGAATTTCCCCCGAATTTTCCAACCTTTGTGCGGGGTTCGCTTTTGTGTTTCGGAGGAGCGAACAAATCGCAACATTACAGCTTCATGTTGTATCGGTTTTTTTTATTGATATTTGCGGTGTACAATTGTTGCGCTCTTGCCTGGATTTCGAGTTTGTGTAGCATACCTTTTGGCCTTGTTAACCCTCCAGCTTCGAACTCTGTCTATTTGTTGGCCTTTACGACATATTTATGGGTTCAGCTCGAAGTAACTTAATTAAGGCCCGCTCACCTGTCAGGGGATCATCCTTCAAAGGGCTACCTGAAAGCAGTTGGAGAAAAAAGTAAAGAGTGCTCGCAGGAGATTTTTTAAATGAGTTTTGCCTTATGTTTTTAGAGTAAGCCGTTTGATGCAGCAACTCCTTTTAAATAAGTATAAGTTGGATTATATTTACGAAACTATAAGGAAATATTTCTCCCAGTGTATAAACACCAATTTTCACGAGAGGAAAACGTGCTGCCATTCGATTCTTTGCCAGCTTAAAAAGTCATTCATCAATTAAATCGGCACATTCATCAAAACAATTTCCCTGCATGTTGGTGTCAACATGGCTTCACTGTGGTGACGTCAATCGAGCACGTGTGGGCAGGACTACTGTATGACATATATGTCTGTAAATATGTGAAATGGGGCTCTGAGTGACTTTTGGCATTTCATTAGTCCGGCGACGGATTATAAGGGGCCATGAATGTCGAATGTCGAATGTCAAAGGGCTCCGAGGTCAACTCTTCTGGAATTTATTTGATTTCTTGACCAAAATTGATGGAGGACCTTGTCAGGATGGCGGAGTGAGAGAACTTATTGAAACTTTAAGTTGCGGAAAAGTACGTGATGTGAAGGAGTTCCATTAGCATGCCTCGGATCATTTTTCATTTTCGCCTTCTAGACAAAGAAAAACTTGTTTTCTCCTGCCTGTTATATTTTTTTTTTTTGTGTGCTGTATCCTTAAGGACTTCACACTTAATTGCTTTTTCACGCCTCTCGCCACCCGGAAGGAATATTTAATACACCCTGACGTTCCGCCATTGACGGCGGCCACTGACAGCAGCTGTCAGCTCAGTTTGTATTCACGGCGAAGACAGCGACTCCTGCTCCTTCCAGCCACCCACTAACATCCTGCTCCCTCCCCCCCTGTTCCCGTCACGTCCATGGCCTGCAAATTGCTCATTTCAAGGCTAATTTGTTAGCATATATAGACACGAGCAGAGACAAAAGGTAGTGGTCCAATGCACAGAGCAAAAAATATAAAGAAAAGCTATCATAACTGGGAATTAACTGTATCTTCTTTTGGAAGAAATAAAATAAATACTAAAGTAAAGGTAAATTAAGTAAGAAATTAATACAAAATATAATACTTATCAAAGACAACTTCTCTCCGTGTAAAACCCCACAAACACCGCGCATAACTTGTCCGCCAAGGTGGACCAAATTTGTCAGGCAACAGATGCACAGCCTTTACCCCCCGAGAGCCCCCGCCTGGCACTTAATTACAGCGCAGTGTCAGCTAAATAAATTTATTTACATAATTTTAATTAAACAAGCAAACGGAAACTGTCACCCCGAAAATCAGCCTGTCTGTCAGGGTCAAGCATGCGTCCTCCCCCTCGCTCTGTGGACTGTCAGTCAGTCAGAAGGTGTCGTTGGTGGTACGAGGACATCACCAATCTCCAGCAATCCAGCAATCCACCGACCTTCCTGAGGCTTCTCTTTTTTCAGGGGTGGATCTGTTGCCAATTTTGGTGTGCTTAACGATATAATTAGATTGTTTTGTGGATGGCGGTATTTTTCTTTTTTTTGCCTTTGCTTTTGTAGCTCACCGACTGTGATTTTCAATATGCCAGGAAGACAGGTGACTTTTAGCCCACCACCCCCCTTTGCCATCTGATGTTTCCTTTACTGTAATTTTTTTTTTCTCTTTGGCGTGTGTTTGTGGAAGTTGCGGCAAATTGGGGTGACAAACCTCATTAATTACAAATGACTTCATTTCTTTTGTTTAGCGAGCATTTGGGGGATTCCCATTCAGCGAGTCTCTGAGGTGTGAAGTGTGTGGCTGTGAGTGTGGTGTGTGTGTGTGTGTTGTGGGTGAGTGTGTTGTGACAGCCGAGGGGCACAGGGCAATGGGATACTTTTCCATGGAAATGGTAGCCAATTATCATGTTGATGGCAAGATTAGTTTGGACAAGCCCCGGGCCAAAGGTGGTAAAAATGCCTCGACTTTTTTGGGGATGTTTGGCGATATAATGTCATAAGATTTAACGGGGTCTTTTGGTGGTATCTTAATTCAAGCTTAATAAAAGAAACCTTATTACATTGTCAAAACAATAAAATTCGTAACATATAAATGATGCCTAATAGAACATTTTATTTTATTTTTTAAATGTTACTTACTTACTTCTAAATCGAACTTTATATAATAAAAGTGTGACAGCAAAAAACGTGCTTTTTAATTGGCTTTTATTTTTATTAAAACAATATCAGGCAAAACAATTCATTAGGTAATTTTACGCTGGACTTCGGCATCGATAGAAATACGGCCTCTGGCCAGGTGGACACGTGGAATGGTCAGCCAATGGCAAGTATACTGTCGTCACAAGGAGTAAGTTTAGGAAAATTCGCAGGTAGCGCCTCATCTTTGTTGCAGTTAATTTTTAGAAGCGTTTGCTTCGACACACGATGCCAAACTAATTTGTTTTCTTAATGCATTATACAAATTTTCTATTCATCTTATTTTTAATGAATTTGTTAACGGTATGATATGCTTGTCAAATGGGTCAAAGGCCTTAAGAGACTTTAAAAATGACAAAAAATGCTAAACTATGGTAAAGAAATAAAAATGTATCAATGAAACATGTTTTTAAGATATATATTTGTTAAGGTTTATTATAGCTTTTGGCACTAATTGTGTGCTTTTAAAACTTTCAGATATAAAAGTATTTTACATTCGCCTTCATCATCCTTACGAAACAAACTGAATACCTTAAAAACTGGGGTAATTATGAGCTTATCCAATACCAACACTGCTTTTTTATGAACAGATTATTGCAGGTAGTAAGACTGATCTTCGATTCAATACACTTAATTAATTTTCAAGATAATTTTTTAGCAATTAAGACTCTTTTTTTGATCCTTTTAATTTTTTCCCAGCGAATTCCATCTGAAGCAGTCTCCCAAAAAGCAACAATTAAATATATATATAAAATATTTGTATTTCCAAAAAGGAGGAGGAGGGGCTCTCTATACATTTTTTGGTAGATGGGGGAAGGCTTTTAGCCAAAGTCCCAAGTTGCTTATAAATTGTTCTATGGCCGCCAAACACATTGCAAAATGTGACAAATATGCATTTGGCAACAATAAATTTTACGACCGCAGTCGCCGCCGAAAATATATTTCACACAGTCCCGGCCGGAGTCTGGAAGCTGGAAGCAAACTTTGGAGGCGGCACGAGGGGGCAACGGCGGGAGAGGTGGCAAAGGCGGCGGAAATCCGCCAAGGGAATAACTCCATATCCATATAAATATAAATTAGCATATTTTGCGGCGCCAGTGCGGCGACAACTGCAATTTCTCTCCATGACCAATTGTAATTAAATTGTCGCGAGGCCAGAAAAATGCGCACACACAACACACACACGCACACACACACACACTCGTGTGTGTTACAGTGCACAAATATAATTGCTAGATTTTATTGCTGCCTTGTTTTTTGTGTAATTCAATTTGTCTGATTTATGCCGCCAGCTCAATCACAATTTAAAATGCCAAACGGCCAGCGTTCCGCTGATTTGTCGGCCTTGTTAACGCCAATTTATGGTCGATGTCTGATTATTGCCAATTAGCTGGAATTGTGCTACCTCTCCCCCAACCCAGCAGCCCCTCGGTCCGCCCCTTTTGGCAACTGCATTCATCCCCAATCGCAGGGCCACCCAGTGCAGGTTTTCACAAAAAGGAAACTACTATTTTGAGTGAGTTACTGCCGAAAAAGAGGATGCCAAAGGCGCATGCGCTGCCAAAAACTATCTCCAAAGAGTAAAAAAAAAGCAAAAAAGTTCCTTGAGAGCAGTTTTCAAGAATTTCACTCAAAAGTTGGTACTCAAATGTGAGTGGAAATAGTTATATTTATTTTGAAAAATGCATGTAATTATTCAAAACTTTATATGACGGATATTAGAAAATTTTAGGACAGCATCTAGAAGTACCAAAAATTGTCATATTTTTCATTCATTATCAATTAAAACCATTTCTTATTTGAATATTACCTTTTAATGAATATTTAAATAAGAATATTCTAGTTCTGTTGGTTCGTTGCTTTCCAGGTTCTGTTTTAAAGCCTTTGTTGCACTGTTCTTAGAGGTAATTTTCTAGGTGCAATAAAAGCGCGAGAGGTGTGAGATTTATTAAAAATTTGCACAATCATTGCCCAAACATAATATATTTAAAAACAAATTTCTGAATTCTAGCCACTGTATCTCTTATAGAGGAGCTCAACAACAAAGACAATAGTGCTCAGAAGCATTCCGCACATGTAGAAAACTATGAAACCTTGATAAAAGGATAAGGTCAAGGGTTGCCACTCGTTGTCCCTGTCAATAGGTAATTTAGTAATATTATAAACTTGCCTAAACTTTTGGAAACTCATCCTCAGCCATTTCTGCTCGAGGCCCGACTCGGCAACCCTATAAGAGAACTGGTTGAAGCTGAACCTCAGGGGCGACCTCGGTGAGATGGGCAGCCGCAGTTGGCGGACATTTGAACAGAGTTTAGAACCAGCGATCTCCAGTCTCTTGACTTTTAGGCGCTCCTGATACAACCTAAGTCCCTTCCAATGGGTCGTTAGAGCCACACTGACCACACTGTCGTTAAGGTTGTGTATGTTCTTAAAAACTGTATGATTGTCCACTAGATCCACCAGATCCGCCAATGCGCTGGGCATGATATTTTCCATGAAGGCCTGTTTAATGGTGGGATTTTCGGTGATGATCCTTAGACCACTGGCTCGCATTGATTCCACATCCGTGATCGGTGGATAATACAGTCCGGCTGTGAAGGCACTGCTCAGTAGGGATCCACAAGCGCTTATGAAGATGGCCATGAACAGGAGCGAATAAACCTCAATTATCTTGTCCGCCAGGGGCAATCGATTCAGCTGACCTGCGGGCAGGGGCATTCCCAGGTTAAAGCGAAGGGTGCTAAAGAACGAGTCCACCAGCGAACGACGCCGTTGAGCGATGTACTTGATGACGAATACCAGAAGGACGGTAGGGAGGGTGAGCAGGTTGATTCTGGGACCTATAACCGTCTTGAAATATCTGCTTTGCGGAATCTTCCGGCGGCGCGGGACCAAGAGACAGATCTGCGTATCCGTCACCACCGAACCAAACACGAGGCTGTCGTTGGCAACTAGATTGGCCACCATGTCGACTCGCGGGTCAATCGGCGCCTGGAGTATCCCAAAGTTTGAGTTCTGCTTTTGTTCAATGAGAAGAATGTCCATGCTGGCGTTGATGTAGCGCATAAATTCCACTATCAGAATGCCAATGGGTCCATTGAGACTGATGTTTCCGCCGACAATCACATCCGCTTGTTCCGTTGAGTTGTACTGCGGGATGAGACATTAACATTTATATTTATATTCATTTACTCTTCTCTTCAAACTTACCCAAAAAATAGATGGTAGATCGTTGGCAACTTGAACGGTAAACGTGTAGCCAAGATTTCGCAACATATTCTCAAGACTTGTGTCTTTTGTCAACCTTGTCACTGTAAAATTTTTCAGATAAAGATATGTCCAAACTTCGAATTCGGACTCGCCGCTGAAATGAAGTAACACCCGATCGATGTTGACTTTAAAGCACCAGGAGAAGAACTTCCATATATCGTCTTTGGTCAAATGCAGATTTTTGTTGTCTCCTGGAACATAAAGGAAGCTGTAGAAATTTCTGTCATTGGCGAGTTCCGTGTCATTGAGGGCATTTAGAATTGGATCATCAAGGCCTCTAAATAGGGTGATCACCATATTTTCAGCATTTTTATACGGGTGATTAACAGATCCTTTGCTCGAACCAACCGTATAAATTGGCACCGCTAAATGTTCCATCAGACGTTGCTCGAGCGAAGGGTTGAGATATACGTTTCCCGTATACGCGATAAAACTATAGCATCCTATGATGTTGTTAACTTGATTTACAGTCTCGAAAAGGGATTTTATGTCGTTCTCCAGCTGCTCATTTGTTTCTCCGATTTCAAGAGGAATCTGCAGCTGACTGCTGGCCAGGATTGGGCTGATAATAAGGACGAGAAGCCAAGTTGGTAGGTAAAAAAGCCTCTCCATGGCTGCTGTTCTCTTGTGACTGTGACCCCTTCGCTGTTGCATTCTGTACTTTATAGGAGGGAATCCTTGATATTCTTGTTTGTTTTGTTATTAAAGGACATTACTTTTAACAATTCTACTGGGCCATGAGGGTCCGGAGGAGGTGCTAATAAAAACGCGACAGTTGCGGGATTTAATTGAAATTGTCTTTTTTTAAAGCTTCAAAACTTAATGTTAGTTTCATATATGAATTAAGCACCGAGTTGCGATTGGATCATTCTCGATTGATTCTTATTCAACAACAATTAACCGCAATACTAAGAACAAATGCCTGAAAGTGTGCTATTAGCTACATTATAATTTTCCCATTTATTTCTTACTATCTCCTATTCCAGCTATATGTTTTGGTCATAAATGCCTACTTAAATGCCAACTATTTTTAAAGGTAAAGCCATATATCAGGGACGTTAGTTACTATAAATAGCCATAACCATTGCTAATATGATGATGATTGGACCGACTTCATGTACTCTGAGAAATCTAGTTTTATGTACCTTAACAATATCCGAGGTCTCTGCTTTTAAAAAACTAATTTGTTACGGTTTTATTTAAATCTTGTTAGTGAACTTTTCTCCAACGTGACTAAACTATGTGTGAAATTATAATTTCAGAAATTATGTATTTTTTTAGCTCCTATTTCACTTTCGCTATAAGTACTCTTAAGTTTGTTTCAATAATAATCTTTAATAGACAACCACATTTATAATGCTATACATATAGAGACAAGTATTGCTTTAGTTACCAAACTATTCACCAGCTTCCATATATTTAATGGATTTCCTGTAGCGACTCCTGTCCAAGTACAACTTACTCTGGCATAACAAAATTGTTGGGGCGCCACGTGCAATAAAATAAAAAGCAAAACGCAATTAAAACTATTTCAGACGACGCCGTCGCCGCCGCCGCCGCCGCATTTGGGAGACACATGCAGGGCGCAAATGTTTTGCGTAATTGCAGTTTGGGGCTCATTAAAGACCGGAGCCAGAGCTCCTTGGGGGCTTCCTTTGGTGGTCCAGCCGGACACAGCTGGCGTGCGAAAAGTGCCAAGCGGACTTAACAATGCGTTACATTATTGTCCTCCCGCGCCCAGAGTCCAAGTCCAAGTCCGAGTCCGAGACCGAGTCCGAGAAAAACATTAAAAATCCATTGCACAAAGCTAGACAAATAGACGCGCACAATCGCTGGCCAGGAGGGAGGTGAAGCCTTTCCGCCAGACAGACAGATCGGCCGTATATATACGCCATGCATACCCATAGTCCTCCTCCTCCTGCGGCCGTGCATCAGGCGCTCCTCTGGTCCGAGTGGCTTGCTTAATTAATAAATTGATTGGATTGTTTTCACAGCACGCGGTTCGGTTGCCAGGGTTATTTTATTTCCCAGCACAGCCCAGTTGCTCGGTTTAATCGCATTTTCTTGTACGTTCCTTTTATGCGTATTCCTTGGGCATTTGTTTAGTTTTTTTTCTTAGATTTTCCAGCAAGTCACTTGAGCTTTTTGAACGAAAGGTTAATTTATTCACAAGGTTTCTATAAATTAACTGGAAACAATAAAACACCTTTGGCAAGGAAATTTAGTAGAGAATTCGAGTGTAATTTAAATAAATTTTATTATTTAAAATGGAGTAACATTTGTACTTTTTCACATATCTTATTATACTATTAACATTAACCTTTAATAAAAATAAACCTTACTCTTACATTTATTTATTTTTCAAGCTAAAGCCAGGCTCGTTGATAGTTTATTTGAAATTCGCTTTCGTATAATGATATTTAACAACCTTTTCATATATTTATACCTTTATATTATAAGAAATATTTAAAAAGGGATACAAATACCTGTTTATATTTTATTATTACTTCTTTAATGAATCAAAACACCTTACCATTACTACAATTTCCTTTTTTCTCTTAAAAAAAATCGTTCCAATAAGCATCTAGCTAACAAATTAATGAAATTTATTAACCGAATAAACACTTTTCGAGAGCTTTCATCTCTATCCTGTTGAGATGAACAGAAGCAGACGACCCCCGGAGCTGTCCTTTGACCTGGTTGCCCCCTTCCTTGCACCCGTTGGGCACCCCTTTTGCTGGTATGCCGTTAACTGCTATTAAGCTAGCCACAAGTTGCTACGCGACAAGCTAACACACACAAGCAGACACAGACACAGACACACATGGGAGTATCCTGCCTGCCTGCCTGCCTGCCTTGTTATTATGGCCAACAATTCAACAGTTATCCTTTGGCTTTCCCTCTTTCCCGGTTTTACGAGCGCCACTTGAACCCGTTTATTTTGCATGTGTGTGTGCCTTGCCGGTATCCTTTTTTGTTTGCTTGTTTTTCTTCGTTGGTGGCAAACACATTTCACATGTCGCCATCGCCGTTCTGCGCACTCATTTCCGCTTCCTGTTTTGTGGCTAAAACTTCAGAGCCACAAAAAGGTTTGTCCCGACACCGACTCCCCGAGCCCCTCCTCCCCGCTGTTGACCGTTTTTAGTACAATTTTCATTTGTACGCCACGGCCTCGTAAATCATGCGCTGACATGGCTAGCAAAATTGTCGCTGCAGTTCATAATAAAAAGATAAGAAAGAGGTTACCCCCCCGAAAGGACTCGGTAACAAAAACACTGAGAAATTATACAGCATTGGAATTTTCAGCGCAGCAATGTCCTCGGAGAGGACAGGAGAAAGAGGGAATTGGCGGGAATCGCGAAATAAAATTAATAAACTCAAGTGAAGACAACTGGCCAGATGGAGAATTATGTGGGGAATTCCATAAGTAATTGAGTTCTGGATTGGGATAAATGGCAGTGAGAACTAGCTAGAAAAATAACAAAGGATCAAGTTTTTATTAAGGTTACAGTCTCAAGTATATCCCTTTAGTATATATTAACATTTGGTTAGCTCATTTTCCAAGTGTCTAATTATAAAAGAAATGCAAAATACTCCTCCTTAAGCCATCTCATTTACGTACTCAGGACTCGATCCCGTATCCCTTTCGCTGGCAGGACTTTATGCAATGCAGCTTAGCTTTAATTATGCATTGCGACATGAGGCGGCATGTTGAGCTTGCCCCCAGACACTGGCTTTATCCTGTTGGCGGCGGAACCGCTGGTGCGAAGTCCGCACTAATTAATCCCTTTACGACTGAAACCTATCAAAACACAAGCTTAACTTTTCCAATAAAAATAACGACGACACCGCCGCAAAAACGCAAAAAACAACAAAAAATAGAAACGAAAAAAAATGCCAACGAGATGCGACGGGGAAAACCGCAAAAAGCAGAAAGCACAAGGAATCTGCTAACTTCCTATGACCAGGAGTTAGGTTTACACTGTGGGAAAGGGATAGGGTTTGGAGGAATTTAAGAGCAGGATTAATTTTTAAACTTTCAATTATAAAAACCATCGAATAAGAATTTTAAAATTATTTTTAATTAATTATTAAAAATGCTACAAATATTTTATTTATATTTATTTAACTATTTATTTTTCCCCAAAGTGCATCTGACACTGAGATGCCGAAAGAGCAGCAGCCAACGGGCTAAGGCTCCTCGCTCTCTCCCCCAGCGACTACAAGTCCCCGTCCTGGTGTCCTTGGGTCCGTCCCTTCCTGGCTCAAAATGCAGCAAAAGTTGGCGCACTAATTACCAAGGATTAGTTTCATATTTGTTTGTCAACAGCGGCCAAAGCGGAGTCCTTACGAACGGAGCGGGTGTGTGCCCCCTGCAACTCGAGCAGCTGCTCATGGCTAAGACCGGGCAACCAGAGAAAGAGAGAGAGAGAGAGACCGGCGAATGTCCTTCTGTCCTCGGACAAGTTGGCAAGATTATTTATGAGCTCGGCTTTGGCCAAGCGGCGAAAAGGAAATCATGGCAGAAGTGGGAGGCCAACGGCGTTTAGCTGCCTTCGTATTCATAATGAAATTAAGTCGATTGAATGCCCTGATTATATTCATACCATATACATACCTCTGAGCGGTCCAAAAGACCCTCGGCGGTCAGTGGCAGTGCGTAAATCCATTGCAAGCAAAGCAAAACAAACAAAATAATATAAAAATTGAAAAAAATTAACTGCAGCTAAGAGTAGGTGAAGTCTGTATACGCTTCTTGAGAATTTATACACTTTACGGCTACCTATAGTTAGTGTTTAATTATCAGATTAGGTTAGCATATCGATTAGCTGATATCTTATCCAAAAATCCAATTGGTCTTTAAGGCCCTCGACCAGACACATAAACTATATATATTTTCGATGTATTTCTGGCATCATAACAAACACATAGTACCTCCATGGCATGTTTATTATTCAGGGAAACGTATTACCCGGACCCACCTCCGAGCACACATAATCAGATTGCAGAATGCAGAGGGCAACCCTTGGCCAACAGGGCAAGGAGTTGGGAAAAGGATAAGAGGCCAGGACCAACCACCCTCGAATCGCATGTCTCTAATGTGATTGACCCTTACGCCTCGTTGCTGGCATAATACTTGTGTTATCCCCGGCTGGCAGGGAAGTGCAGGACCAGAACAACCAGGACCGGGAGCAGGACCACGACCAGGACCACGACCAGGACCAGGACCTTGCCTTTGCTCCCATGTTGGTCATCGTGGGCTTCAATAAATTATCACGCCATATAAAGCAATTAATTCCACAGCTACAGCTACTCCCGCCGACTGCCTCTACACTCCCTCCAGTTCACTTCCTGCAGCTCAAGGGTTGTTTGTGTAAAGTTTTTCCATATTATTTGCTTATAGCAGGCTTCCCTTTTCCACATTTTCTGTTCTCTTTATTTTTTTTGCTTTATTTTCGGCCGGAATAAATAAGCTTTTAATGGGGTTTAGCTCTTGTTTGTGCTAATTGATATTTCCTGCGCCAACGTCACTTTCTTCATAATTCGATTTTCAATGTAGTGCAAATTTTTCAATTATTTCTACAGCATTTTTTTAGTGTCCCCTCCCCGGCCTGTACCCCCGTTTATGGTCCTGCAAAGTGGCTTGCAAATTACTTTCGCCTTCAGTTTTGTCGCCGGCAAAGGAGGACTCACAGTGGGATTATGGGTCCTGGTTATGGGTCCTGTCATGCAAGCGGTCAGCTTGTAAGTTTGATTGGCTTTTCCTTGCGGTTGTCTGACCACCGATCTCGATGGCACTGCAGCGTAACAATGTTTTGGCTGGAAATTAAGTTTTGTGCTCTAGTTTGCAGGAACATTTTCTATATTTTTTTCAAGTTATTTTTTGCTGTTTCCTGCTGCAGTAGTGAAAGTGTTTTCTGTTCTAGGGAAACATGCAGCAAGGAAGTTCCCTTTCAGTTGATTAAAAAGTATATTATAAGTATATTTCTTTAACATCATATTTGAGCCCATTGTATGCTGAGTGTACTTTCATTTCCTCCCTTCAAAACTCAATTACTCAACCTATATATATATGTACTTTCCTGGTCCCCCGGCGACCCAGTTAGGTTGTTTTATGCTCCATTGACATAAGTTCACTGCCAGTGCAAAGCCATCAATTTTCGCAGACAACAAGGCTAGAGGGCCGCGCCTTTGTTTAAATTTTGGCAAGACATAATAATTTTCCTACGCAACGCCGTCCTTCCATTATTATTATTATCATTATTTGGCCTGCCAAAATAAAGGCGTGTGCCGGCCGAAGAGAAATTTTGTTGGGAAAGCAAAAAACGCCCCGACTCGGCCCCATAAATTATGCTGACAAAATGCATTGCCCACGCCCCATAATTAGTGCGTTAATAAAGACAAGAGCCGGCGGATGGATAGACAATAGAATCGGATAGTTTTATTTATGTGATTTGCCGTCGCTGCAGCGGAGGCGATCCAATAAAATAGCCCAAACCCGGCTAACGGCTTCGGCTTCGGCTTTGGCTTTGGCTTGTTGTCGCAAACAACGCCATAATAATGTAATGAAATTTATGATGCGCATTTAATGTACTCCTCGCCCCGGCACTGTGCGACAATAAACGCCAGGCTATAGGGACTCGAAAGGACGACAAGAATTTGGACTTACACTGGGGTGCTGAAATGCGAATAGAACTGGAACCATTTAAATGAAAATAAGTCTTAAAGTATGGAGAGAAATAACTATGTACGGAATTTAACTGACGCGGTTCTTATATAAATTCTAAATAAAGTTTCATAAATAAAATCTTAAGCTAACTTAAGGAGGTTCTCAAAACTAATTTAAACTGAATTTTGTGTCTTAAACATTTTATTTCATACTTTTAGATACACTTTAAAAGGATTTCAAACATTTCTTACAGAAATTCCTAGTAAAGCTTTAAAAAGTCTTAAAAATAAAGCTTCAAGCTAATTTAAGAAGCTATCAAAAACTAATTTTCACTGAATTTTGTGTCTATAACATTTTATTGCATACTTTTAGACACCCTTTAAAATGATTTCAAAACCTTAAAGATTTAATTTGTTCTGTTCTTTAGTAATATAGCATTTTTTAGCTTACTTTGTGGTAACATTTTCATTATTTTAATTTTTGTGCGATCTATTCTTAGGCCTCCACCTAAAAATAAGGGTGTAACTTAATAAAAACCTGTAAATAAAAAAAAAAAAAAAATTAAATCGCAGCATACTCTTCGGCAGTCACCATAAAGTGTTCTTAATTTTATTATTTGATCCCAGATTTATTTAATATTATTTTTATTTTCTTCGTAGCGATAATTTTAATAAAACTAAATATTATTATATTAACGACTTTTTCCTCATTTTTATCACAATTTATTCCCAGTGTAAAACTGCCTTTGAAGCTCCTTTCGAACAATGCCAACACTTAACTGATTTCAAAATTATATTGGCGCGTGTGAGTGGATTGCTGTGTATATGTATAATATGGCATATAATTTTATTGCTTATTGTTCGCACTGGTCAAGCAGCCACCGCTCCCACCCTTCCCTTCCCCCCGAATTGTTGCACCACAACCCCCCCTGTAACCCCTCCATTCGCGCCGCTGTAATTTGTGCGTTTGTGCGTGATGAGAGGCGAAATCGGACTGCGAAGCGAGACGACAGGGTAAATATTTGTCCTGGCCAAACGTTAGTTGCGGCAATCTAGACACATATCTGTGTATACAATGGGTCCGCGACTCATTGGTTCCCTGTTTGTTTAGTTTTCATAGAGTTTTATTGTCTCAGCGCAATGCATTTATTGGAAAAGCGAAGGGAGAAATTGATTGCTGTGCAGTGTCAAGGTTATGGGTTTGGGGTTTGTATTATACAGTAAACAGTAACTTTTAATGTCTATATCTAGCTTGGATGCAATAAATATTTATTATTTCGATAGAACATGGAAATAACAGTTTTATTTAAATAAAGCTACAGATAAGATCTTAACTTCAACCCCCTTTTGAAATGTTTTTACTTAAACAACATAATTATTTACTTGGTTGTTTATTAAACATAAAACACCATTTGAGGTTCTTTCCTTTTATAGATGTCCTTTTAGGTTGATTAAGTAATTAGAAAACCACCTTTTAACTTGCGTAACAGTTGCCAAGTTACACCGAATGTCCTTTTTAATGACTTGCCTAATTTAACGCAACGATATCCTGACTTCGCCCCGATATAGCAGCTATCAAATAAATCGCTGTCAACAATTCGTTCCATGACTCATCTTTATG
>VNJS01012882.1:0-19727 GCA_008042575.1 Drosophila watanabei | reverse complement strand
TTCATTGTTACAAGTGAGAGTAATTAGACGACTATCTTCACCGATTCCGTTAGAAAGCTTTCAAACTTAGGGACACTACTTTGTGAAGAAACTGACAGAAGGACGTGCAGACGATTGGACGGAAGGACAGAAGGAGGGACAAACAAGCACACATGCCTAGATCTACTCGGTTATTGATGCAGATCAAGAATATATACACTTTATAGGTTAGGAGATGACTTCTTCTTCTTGCAAGCTTCTTAAGCTTAAACTAGAATACTAGCAAAATTATTGGGCTGATCCTTAGTGTTTTGTAAAATAAATGGGCATAAAGAGTTGTTATGGAAAATTTTAATTACCTTGTATAAACTGGAATAACATTTTTGCCATTCTCGGTTTGTAAAAAGTTCGAAAGCATATTCCAATTTTTGTCGTCATAGTTAACTGGAAAAGGACCAATTTCATCTGGATTGACAATAATAAACTGGTGTTGAGGTGGCAAGTTAGAAATTTGAATCTGCTTAATCTTTTTCATCCATAAATATGAACTGTTCAAAAAGTTTAAATTATCTTGTCGAATAAATAACAGAGGTATCCACCAAAGCATTTTTTCTTGATCGGGTACATCGTGGGGTCTTTCCCTTAGGTAAACCTTTTGTTGTATTGTAGCGGTTCTTGATTCGTAGTCTCTGTTAATTGTTATAATCGGAAGTCGGCTTTGTTTTAACCAAGATTCGGAAATTTCTAATATATCTAGTTCTTTATCAAGAGTATTATCAATTTTAGCTTGTTCAGATAGTGTATTCCACAGATCAGGTCCCTTATAAGGTTTATTTCTATATTCGGAAATAAATTTTCGTATTCCATTTTTAAAGGATTCCATTCCCAAGACGTGTTTAAGCATTCTAATTGTTAGCTCAATTTTGTAACAAGTCAACTCTTCTTTCATTCCTGTTATGCGAGAATGAGGATATCGTTTGCTTAATTCATAGTATAATGAGTAGAGAATGGTCATGGGATATTTTCCATTAAACTCAGCTTCTCCATGGATCTATAAAAAATATATATTTTAGTATTTTAAATTACATGTTTTCTTTTGTAACTAACTTCATTGATCAATTCAACAGCTAAGAAACTAATTAAGGCTTTATTAACATTTGCCTCAGTCCACCAGTCCGGAGTAATACACACACCAATCCACTGATACATTGTCTCTCGCATAATTTCAAATATACCATTATTCTGTAATTCAGACTCCCTAATGGGGATTAAAATAGTATTATTGTGCAGATTTAAATTTGTAGCTTCCTCACCTTACTATCAACATACCGTATTGGCTCATAAAACGATATGTAGGAAGATCTGGAATGGCGATTACATCAAAATTTTCGAAAGGTAGAGATGCATTAAAGAAATCTCTAATGCTTTCATGGATCATGAAGAATTTGTTGTGAATTTCCTGAAAATATAAATAATATGGAGTGTAAAGGAAGTAATATTTAGTATTAGTAGCTCGCGATACCTATGGTCGCGCAGCAGCTATAAACCATATCTTTTTTTTCAAGGATTTCCAATAATTTCTGAATATTGGGTTGACTTTTAGGTAATATTACACTAAAAACTGATTACCAATCGTCATGGTTAGTACCTTAAATGATAAACTGTAAACTGTACGAGTACGAAATCGATACTAGGTGAAAGGAAAAATATTAAAGAATCATAAAATACAAATATAAAGAAATCGAGTTGTTTACGTAACGCGCACAATTACATAAGAAACATATATAGTAATAGAATCATAAGGATTACGATTAAAGGAAAAGAAATGAAGTCTAGTACACAATAAAATAGGTTAAGGAAACATATGAAGTCAAATGCAAATAAACAACAAGAGTAATAATGTAAGGAAACATATGAGATAATAAAGTTAATACATAAATAAACAATATGGACGGACAAGAAGAAGAAACGCCAGAGTTCAAATTCAAACACAGAACGCGCGCGCGCACCCCGCTAAACAAGCGTTAGGCACCCGCCAGAAAGGGACTAACGCCAGACCGGGCACACTAAGACCCGCCAGATCTCTATATAAGGCGAGCCACAGACCTTGTATCGGCAAAAGAAGGAGTACTCGCAGGATAAAAATCGGGTCCCGTCATCCGCGGTTCGGTTTACCTACCCGACTTCTTTTATTGGGCAGACCCGAGAGGACTCTAAAACCTTCTCTCGCAGACCCGAGTGGACTCTAAAACCTTCACAAACCTTGTACTGGGCAGACCCAAGTGGACTCTCAAACCTTCTCTCGCAGACTCAAGTGGACTCTTCAACCTTCTCGTTAATTGGCAGACCCGAGCTCAATACTCGATTACTGTGTAACGCTCCTTGCCTTCTCCTCTGGGACCGGGTCGGAATCTCTTGTAGCAACTACGCCTAAACACAAATAAATGTCTGAGGCGAATCCTGGTCATCCCAGAGCCATACGGACCTGACAGATCGTCACAATTATACTGTGTTCACTGTTAATTTATTATTTTCAAAAATTCAAAAAATTTTAAGGTGTCTTCACTTCACAACCAAGAACCGAAATTTATTCTTCCGAATGGTTTAGTGTGCCTAATCTAGTCTTATTTAAACTCAAAAGTTCAATAATTCGGTTTTTGGGTACTTTTAAGGAGCTATAACTTCGAAAGGTTGATGTAACTTTGATCGTTTGTTTCTGTATATAAAACAACCAGTACGACATCCAAAAGTACTATTCTTGCCAGCGTCCAGCGCCCGAGTTTAAAGCGAACGGGAGGGGACCACCTTGCCTATGTCTGGGCACAGAATATTTCAGCGGTCACAGAATCCCGTTCCCGTCTCATTTAGACTCGTGCCTGGAATTATCAAACCGCAACAGTCCTCCGACTTGTGGCCAAAACGCTTTAAGTAGTTGCGGAAGCAACCGTGACCGCTTAGCGCCTGGTAAAAATCTTTCCGCCCATGCGACCTCTCCACCCAACGCGATATGTTCGTCCAGTGGCCTTTTGATGACGAGTTTCTAGCATTCTTCCAATTCTCGTCGCTCCTCGTTCTGCCGATAACTTTTTGTCTCTGCTCTGGTCTACTGTGTTGCTACCTTATCCTGAGCGGTTTGGTGGATCTCCATCCTCTCCCGTATGATTTCCGCCCGAGGGACTTGCCCAGCAATGACCAACGCTGCGTCTGCCAAAATGGTTCCGAAAGCGCACTCAATTCAGTCAGTGCACAGCCTATATGTCGCATTCCCGCTGCAGTTCCCCAGTTCCAGCCCGATGTAGCCTCCTTGTTCCGGCTCCGCTCTTCAGTCCTTAGCCTGGATATGGCCGTGGCGGCTAAAACTGACACCGCATGTCAGTTCTCCTAGTCTAGCAACATCAACTGCACCAGATTCATCACCGTGATTGTGGAGTTTAACTTGGCTACCAACTCAGCCCGCTCCCTAGCGAGCCTCCCAATCGGACTAAAGCTCTCATTCGCTCTGTTTTTTTTTTATTAATATCACTATTATGAAGGTAGATAGGTGCAAGTGGTAGGGTCACTCCGGTGACCTCCAATTAGAGCTAAGCTCCGTTTCGGTCCACACCCTTATATGGTAGTAGTCCACGCATCTCTTTTATACCAGCCCGTGTCATTCAGATAGGCTAGGACTAGTCACCGACTACCTTCCAACTTCCCCAAGTGACCTAAACTAATTGGCTTATGGCCGATGTTGGCTGCCGTTTCCCACCTGATATCTCTTGGAGAGCAGATCTGCTGTCCGTTTTCTATCGTATTCTGGCCAGCAAAGTTCTGATCTCTTGTGTTCTGCCCTCATCGACCATACCTTGCCGGCTAGTGTTTTGAAGTAATCGTGAATTTCCGTCTGGACAAAGTTAAGAGATAATGGCATTATGTTGATAATGGCATTCAGGGCTGCCGCGGGGCATGATCTTAGTGCCCCTGTGGCCCCTGCACAAGCCGGTCTCTGTATCCTCGTGAGTTTTTTTATGTTATCAGCCCTTGTTAGTGTTGTAGTTCTGGACCATCTATCGTTGGATTTCTGAATCTGGGGACCCCTTTTTTTTTTGTAAAGAGCATAAGTTCCGTTCCACCGACTCCCACCTCCCGCCCAACCGGCCGAGGGGCGCAGCCGTGTGACGTACGGCACGAACGCGTTCTAGATAGACGCGTGGGAAAGAAAATAAGGGAGAGCACGAGAAAAATTATATTTTATCATTAATTCTACAAGCACTACGGTTTTTAGTTTAGAAAGACTATCACTTGTAATCTGCGCATAAAACCCTAAAGGGTTCATGAAATTCAAACTCCCTCCTACAGTGACCAATAACTAAGGGGATATAGGATCTAGATGTTAGTCGCGAAACGTGGAAATTGAGCTGACCTAACAGATAGGGGCTCTTTACGTCTCCAAATGAAATAAGAAAATTGCGAATTTAATAAAAAAAATATTTTTTATTTTTTATTGTTTTATTCACTTTTACAACTCTCCTTAAGGTCGAATACAGTAGGTTAACTTATTTGCAAACTATGGCAAACTAATATTTTATCTTGTTAGATCCTCCAAACGGACTGCTTGGCAAGGGCCACTTATCTCATAGCAAACCTCGGTTTAAGAGAAGCAGAGATTTCGGATAAGAGTTGGACTCAAGAGAGTCAGAAGTTTGGGTGACGAAATTCTCTGTTCAATTGTGAAATTATCCTAAATCGATTATTCTACATTTTCCTGCAGCCGGGTGCTCGGATGTTTGTGTTTATTAAGGCTTGACTCTGTTTGTTTATATTGGCTGGACCGTGGCGTAATTCCATCGTAATGGAAGTTCTTAATTCAATCTTAATGAAAAAAATCTTTAGGCGTGAGATGCTTATTGGAAGCTAATTTTCTGTAGAAATGTTTTTACAGAATTGTTTATGAAAGACATCTGTGGGGTCACTGAGTGGTTTCCAATTAGGATCTGTTCAAAAGGGAATTGTTTACGAATTGGGTAAAGAGGCTGGGATCTTGAGTTGTATAACTTCCATGTATTGGCTCATGTAGAAAGACGACGCCAAGCATCGTTCTACGGTTAGCTAGCGAAGGAAGGTTAATTAATAGAAGTCTACTAGAGTAAGACGGTAATCTTAGGTCGTTATCCCAGGATAAGCCACGTAGGGCGAACAGCAAAAAAATTCTTTTGGACGGACTCAAAGCTGTTAGAATGCACTCCAAAACTGGGACTCCAAACGCAAGAACCATATTCCAAAATGGGCCGAACTAGTTAGGTAAAAAGTCCCTTATTTACATAAGGGGAATCGAATTCCTTCGACCACCTTTTTATAAACCCAAGCACGCCTCTGGCTTTATTAACAATGCAGAAAATATGCTCAGAAAACGAAAGTTTAGGATCAAGGCGGACTCCTAGATCATCGAAAAGAGTTATTCTTTCCAAAGAACAATCATTAAGCATATAAGTGGCATACTGCGGAGTGACACGTGAGGTGGCACTTGGATCTGTTGAGATGTAATAGGTTAGCACGACACCATGCCTGAAAATTGTTAAGATCCGATTGTAAGACCAACTGGCAAGAGCTGTCCTTATACTACATGCATAGTTTAACATCGTCAGCGGACATAAGCACACGAGAGTTGGTTAAAACTAGCGGAAGGTCATTGATGAACAATGTAAATAGCAGTGGGCCAAGATGGCTACCTTGTGGCACGCCAGATGTGACACTGAGGAATTTGGAGAGAGTATTTTTAAACAGAACTTTTGAGTTCTGTGAGACAAATAACTCAAAATAGATTTAAGCAGATTAACCGGAAACCCAGTTAAGTCGAGTTTCCTTACAAGAAGAGAATGATTAACCGAGTCAAAGGCTTTACTGAAGTCCGTGTAAATCACATCGGCTTGAAGGTTGCGTTGGAAACCTCTAATAACAAATGAGGTAAGTTCCAGGAGATTTGTGGTGGTTGATCATCGCCTCATAAATCCATGCTGACATGGGGAAATGACGGATACGCACTAGTGCTGCAAGTGAGGAGTTATTACATTCTCGAAAAGTTTGAGATGCCTCTATAACTACAGGCATTAGTTTTGCTACAATATTTGTGGAGAGGAATAATAAAGGATTCCTTCCAAATAAGGGGAAACTCGGAGGTTTCTAAAGATAAGGTAAAAAATTTTAGAAGGGGGTTGCACAGAGCTTCCGCGCAATACCTGAGCACGCAGCCCGATATTTCATCAGGACCCGGTGAATATACAGGCTTAACGCGTTGAAGATCCAGACCTAGGGAGCTTTCGTTTAAGATACGACTGAAGATTAGGTTTAAACAGGGCATAAAATAAACATATGTCTGGTTTAAATTAGTTTAGGGAGAAGAGGTAGTTTTAGAAAACTCATTAAATAGATCGGCAATAGCCTGATCTGAGTTTGCTGTAGAGTTATTAAATGAAAGCGAGAAACAATATAAATTTGGTTTACTCTTAGTGCTTACAAAATTATAAAACTGTTTCGGGTCCTGCGCAAACTGAACCCTTCAACGAGTCAGATAATTATTATAACACGGAGCGTTGACCACGGTAAATTTAGACCGAGCACTTATATATTTAGATAGAACCGTATGAGAGTCAGAGAGCTTATATTTATTATTAAGCCTAGACTTACCATTTTTTTGGCGTGTCAGCTCTTTACTAAACCAAGTTGGTGTACTAGAGACCAATGGATAGGTCACAAGAACACAAGATAAAAAGGAGTTTATGGCACTGTAAGAAATGTCCGCGGCAGCTGCCATGTCAGTGCAAATGTCCAAATTTGACCAATTAAATTTCGCTATTAACGTGTTAAGCTTCTGAAAGTCAGCTTTACGAAAACAGCGAACTTTATTGGCTAATCGATCAGACTTATCCTTTAAAACAGTGCCCGTATCTATAGTCACATCGAAAGAAGGATGGTAAGGATCTTCAGGCAGCGTCAGTGGAGAAACTCTAAAGTTTACACCTACAGGATCAGAGTCGAAGCACAGATCTAGAAAGCGGTGTATCGAATTAAAGACATGGTTAACTTGAGACAAAAATAAGTCAAGTCTTCGTATGTCGTCCATGTTAATTAGCCACAGCAGTGGAGACAGAACTCCTCCCTGAGGTGTGCCACTCTTCACAAATCTTGTGTGATAAGTGCCACTGACCTCGGCTGTAATCCTCCTGCGTGTTAGTATTGCGCCGATCCACGCTCTGATGCCTTTTCTTGTTGAGGGAGTCCAGGATGGAGTCTGCGATTACTTTTTTGAAGGCGCCATTTATGTCTAGGAAGGTGGCCATCGTGTAATTTTTGAAAGTCAGTGCCTTTTCTTGTATACCACCACTTTACATAGTGTGTTTCCGTGGATCTGCCTTTCCTGTAGGCGTGCTGCGCATCGGAAAGGGTGTTCTCCATGCCACCTCTGATGTGGATATCCAGTATCTATTTTTTCCTGGTTTTGGTATTCTTGCTTCTTTCCACGGAAGTGATATGTGCGCTATTTTGATGCATGCCTGAAAGACTACCTGCAGCCATCTACCCGTGCGATTCGCAGTAGGTGGTCCAAGAGTCTTTCTTGACTGCGTAGATTGCTTTCTTATATTCTTTTTGTAGTTCCTTGTACGGCCGCCAATCTTTGGTTCCGTACCTAGTATTAAAGGCCTTTCTGCCTCTTTTCTTGAGCTCGCTTAGCTCTTTGTTGCACCATTGTGGGTATGTCTTCTTTGAGTATATAAGTCTACACGACTCTTTATATGTCTCGATAAGGATATTAGTGAAGTCCTTGATATCCCTTTTAATACCATGTGTTGTAGATTGTACTTTGATCCTTTTGCCTCTTACTTTTGACTGTACAGTCTTTCCGTATTTGTCCCAGTTATTGTTGCGTGAAGAAAGAAGATATATCTTTGGTCTGAAAAAGAATGCTGTTTCGAGACACTCCAATTTCCTACCTTAAAGTTGCTGTACTCCATCTGGGGTTTATATCTAGGACTTTTTTCTAGCCTTGAAATACTTCCGTACTCGGGAAGATGAACGTGGGCGTATCTTCTTTATTAGAGACTCACCCCTCACGTTTGCTTCCTTCCCCACAGCGTGTCCCTAGCGTTGGCGTTGGCACCCAAGGATAAGCGTCGTCTTGGTCTCAGCGGCCAACTGCGTCACCCTGACAAAGGCTTCAGGGGTGTTGGCTCTTCGTGGGCCATGGAGGCTATCCGTGGGCCGAAAACAGAAAACTTTGGTGGGAATTTATTTATTTGGCAAGTTGAACGACGAAGAGATGCGTGTGCTCGCTTTGACTTTAATTGAACTACAAAAAATATTTCGAGCATTCGCACTTAGAGCTTAACTTGACATTGGTTCGCGATGGCGGGGCGAATTCGCAAAGAGCTTTATTGTGCTCCCGCCTTCGCCCTGGACTAACTTACACTAGACTTCAAAATACAAAAATTCAAAATAAATAAAAACAAATCCAAAATGAGCCAACATGGCTGCATTGCTTTAAGCTACTGGTAGCGGCGCCAGCTTGTGGGCAGCTCTCCGAAAGACTGCTTAATCGCTCCTCAGATCAAATACCCTAACCTTGCCGTCTTCTCCTGGGTGTATCGGGACTCTTCTTCATAGAATGCACTGATGAGGCGGCAGGCTGTCCTCTGAGTCGATAACGAACTGCCCCTCCTTGACGTTCTCCTGCTATTAGTGCCACTTGCCCTGAATTTGGAGGACAAGGAAATATTCTCTGGACCATCGCCGCCAGAACATTTGGCTGACTGATGTGACAAACCAGAAGCAACTGAGACCCTCCTGGTCCGGGGTCCTGAGTGCTGGTACTGCCAAAAGCGGCCAGCCTGCCAGTAGGTGCCAGGGATTTAGCGCATCTCCGTCGCTTGGAGGAGGAGGAGCGCTGCCCAACGCTCGTAGGAGAAGGTGTTTGGCAGTTTTTCACGATTGCCTCCCTTGGTTCACCCATGTGCTGAGCCCGAGGCGTTGTGAATGCGTCTGCCTGCTTATCGATCCGTTCGCGCAAAGCCGGGAAGTCTCGACTTTCTCCGACATCCTCGGTGACAAGCATTTAAAGAGCCTAAAAAAAAGGATTCAGTGCAATCAGGGTAAAGTAAGACTTGTACAGAGGCCTTCCTCGAACTTTTTATGTTGCTGCAGAGCGTTTACGGCTTAAATACGCTACGGTAGGACCCTGGACCGGCATAAAACTTTGAGTGGAGCAGATGCCGGACATAGCTCTGCAGAAATTGGAACGGTTTTGTTTACAGCGAACACCATAAGCAGTTTGAGGTCTGACGAGGTCACAGCAATGGTCAGTCCGTAATGTGCATTTTTGGGTCAGATTTCTTCTTTGTCCATATTGACTGCCTAATTTTATCGACAACCTCTTGAAACAATATCTGCTGGGTTTTTCTTTGTTGGTACATGCCGCCAAGTAGCTTCTTCTGACCATTCTTGAATCTCCGCTACCCTGTTCGAAACGAAAGTCGACAACGAAGATTGATGAGATCAAAGTCAACGAAGAGTAGGTTCAGAATCCGACCAGTATACTATTCGTTCGATAGGGACTTTTAATAAGGGTTCGATTCTATGGCAGAGATCTGCGAGAAGGTGAGCGGCACATAGCTCAAGCCTAGGGAGCGTGGGTCAAGCAGATTCGAAGTAACCGATAGTATGTTCCGTTTTGTCGCTCGGAGACCCATGACAGATTTGTCAATTTTGAACTTAAAGGCATCTTCGCAAGGCAACCACGATATGCCTAACGCCTTCGTTGACTCTGAATCCGAGATAGGTATAGACTTAACTGTGCTCTCAGATGCAGTGACCTCAGGTGAGCTTAAAACCACATTGCAATTCAGATCCTGATGTTTGAAGAACGTGACTTAATCGTCTTTAGTTCCCCTACGCATGCAGAAACAGTTAACAAGTCATCGACGTATCTCTAGGAAATAAAAGTTTTGCAGATTCACTCAACCTTTTAAGCACTGAATAGCCAGAAATGGGGCTGGTCCAGTACCATACGTTACGGTGTTCAGCTTATACAATCTCAAGGATTTCGAGGGGTCTTCTTTTCACATTATGAGTTAAAACTGCCTATCGGATTCATGAACCATCACTTGGCGTTACATCTTCTTAACCTCGGCAGTCAGGGCATACCTGTGCAGCCGGAAGCGGAGTAGAGTAGAGAAGAACTCCTCTTGAATGGTCGGTCCAACCATCAGGATGTCATTCAAGGACACCTGAGACGACGTCTTGCAAGGCGCAAAGTTTTGTGGATCAACTTTGACAATGTGAAGTGCAAGGAATTTTCTGACTTCACATATAACCTAGGGCGAGGTATTCTTCCGTGAATTCCAAGTACATACCTTCATATAACGATCTCTAGACAACATTTTCTCAGGCGACAAAAACCGCCGTTTTGCAACCTCAAAGGAGTTGCCTAACTCATTCGGATCGGACATAAATGGCAGTCTTAATTCTAACCGACCTGATGATAACTGAGTAGTTATCCTGTAATGGTCTTCACACAACTTGTGCTCAGGCGATAGAATTATTATTGTGACCAAAACTTTTGTAGTGTATTATAAATCGATACTAAAGGGTTTTCACTTCAACTAATACTATTCACAACTTGTGTCAGGACCGAAGAATTGAGTCTGCACGAGACAACCCAACCAAGAAGGGTCTTTGGCAGAGTTGGATAGTCAGGACCTTGTCTATTTTGTCCAACAGCTATCAATTCGAAAAATAATTCGGCTGCTATTAGCATATACATTTTTTGAGACTTCTAAAAGTAATACACCTGACCCTTGCTTAACAAGGGTGCAACGTTCCTAGAAAACGTTTTGTGAAGCGAAATCGTGTTAAGCGAAACAAGGCGTTACGTTCTAAAAATTCAAAATTGGGAGCAAAAAAAAATTTTATTTTTCAAATTTGGTATGTTTTTATTAAAGTTTCATACATTTGTTCAAAATTAACCAAAAGTTATTTTGTATATTCCTTTAATAAAAGCATACCATTCATATTTTCAAACTTAAAAGTTGGTATTTAATTAAAAATGTTGCTTCTTATAATTAATTAATTGGTTAAACTTTATAGAAACTAAAAAATGTTAAAAAGTAAGGAGATCATATGTTTTATTCATATCATAGTTCATAATTTGAATTTATAATTCATAATTCATAATTTGAATTCATAATTCATAATTTTAATTCATAATTTCAATTCATAGTTCATAACTAAAAATTCATAATATGAAATGCATTTGGTGGCATTTATAGTTAAAGCCAGTTTGTTTTAACATGGTTTCTTTTTTTGTGGCTCCTTGTAAAAAGCAGAAATTTTTTATTGTTTCGTGGCTTTTAATGCTTCTTTATAGCACTCCTTATAAGGCAAAATTATTTTTTCAACATTCTCTTAAACTTAAGTCGTCGTTCGATGACCGGATCTAAATTTAAAAAGCATGATTCCAAGCTGCTAGCATATGCGAATCCCTCTCGGAGCTTATCATTCGTTAAACTCATCGGATCGGTTTCTTCCGGGCTGCTGTCATCTGATTGTGAATTGTTTGCTACATTCACAGCAATCTCAAGCAATGATTCGTCATTAATTTCTTCATCTTCAAACATATTTGCCATATCGACGAATCCTTAACCTTCAATCAAGTGAACAAGGTCCAATATATCCTGGAATCCACGTTTTGCTTCTTCTTTTCATGTCTTTTTACAACCTCTGGCCATAATTTCCTCCAGCATCTATTTAATGTTGACACCTTGATAAGTTTACCAACTCAGGGCAGTCTTTAATAGAACATTTCATTTTCCAAGCACTGGTTACATTGATGGAGTAAGTTTCAGTTGCATCTAAAATCCAGCATATAGAGCGCCTGATGTTATATGTCTTGAAAGTGTAAATTATACCCTGATCCATTGGCTGCAGAAGTGATGTTGTATTAGGTGGAAGAAATTTTATTTTGACACTCGGATGGGTTAAATCTTTTAAATGTCCTGGGGCATCGTCCAACAACAATAGTGCTTTAAAGTGTAAATTCTTTTTTTTTAATATTTTTCAACCTCAGGTACAAAACAATTCAAGAACCAGTCTTTATATAATGTTGCAGTTACCCAAGCTTTGGAATTTGCTTTCCAGTAAATGGGTAATTGGCTCTTGTCTATCCCTTTAAACGCACGGGGATTGAAAGACTTGTAAACAAGAATTGGCTTTACTTGAAAGTCGTCTGATGCATTACTACACAGCAAAAGTGTAAAACAATCTATTTGTGCCTTAAAGCCGGAAGCTATTTTTTCGTTCTTTGATAAAAAAGTTCGATTTGGCATTTTTTTTATCTTTATCTTGATCTTGATCGTGCAGGAATTCCTCTTCTTTAATGAACCCCTGAATTTCTTCTGGGTATGTGGTAGCACCTCCATCATCGGCCGATGCTGCTTCGCCCTTAAATTTGAGGCTTTGAATGGTTAACCTTTTTTTAAATTTCTCCAACCATCCATTACGAAACACGAAATCTATGCTGGAAGGGGGCTCTCCATTTTGCTCGAGCAGTCCATAGATCCTGAGTGCCTTTTCCTGAATGATCCGCTGGCTTAAAGCGGCATTTTTTTGTAGCAATCGTCAACCCAAATGCTAAGTGCTCTTTTCATTTTCTCCAAAATTGGTGCACGTGCTCTATTGGTAAATTTTGTAGATAAAGATGATCCCATGCTTCCTGCACGTCGTATTTTAGTTTCATTTTTTTTGATAGTGCGAACTGTTGCCTCATTAAAATCAAGACTTCTTGCAATTTCCGTGGCAGTTTGACCACTGTCTAAGCGGTATAGTTCTATTTTCGTTTCTAAAAAATAATAACGCGTAAATCGACAGCAAAAAAAATATATTATTGATATTTTGCAATTGTTTTAGAACGAGGTTTTTAGCGTGTTAAAAGGGGGATGGGAGCAAATTTGAAACCGTGTAAGACCGAGTTCGTGCTTAAAGAGTCCGTGTTAAGCGAGGGCCAGGTGTAGTTCTTTGGGATCTTCCAAACACTGACGTTCACCGACTGATCAGGATGAAAACCTGAGATTGATTTCATAATTCACAAATCGAATTCACCACTGTGTGTACCTTCTTAACTTGAGAATTGGACTCGCCAATACCAAGTAAGTTGATACACGACTTCTCTCAGCGGATCTGAAAGCAGTTAGCCAGTTCTTCCGTAATGAAATTTGTTTGGGATCCTGAGTCCATCAGTGCTCGGGCTAACACATAGACATCGCTGTCCAAGTACATGGCACGTGGTACATGTGACGTGGAAGGCTGATGTCGGTTCAACGGAGGAGAGCTACTCTCTTAAGGTGCTGGCAACGCTAAACTGTTATCAGGCACAGTGTGGCCCCTTCGCATTTTTTTTTTTTATTTGCATTACAGAGCGATGCCGCAATTGCGACGTTGCAGTTACGCTTTACGGTTTTTTCAAGTGGTGCATTGATACCTGACTTCAACATTATCGCTTATCCCATGCATGTCGGTCAATCCATAACTGAATGTCTGTCAACAGCTAGTCTTTAACTTGATGTTGCTAGAGGTACATATTTAAATATATGCACGCGTTTATAGAGTCTGGTCTATCAACCTTTGGGATATCCCCTTTTTTTATCGGCGTGTTTGGCAATCAACATTTGGCGATCGTGAATGAACGCCATGGGTGAAGACAAATCGTCTTTGCAAATTTTCCAAACGTCGCACGCTTAATATCCTAATGGTTTCATGTAATGCCATGTATAAAATATATTCCGTATCATAACTTATGTTTGCCCAGTTTTTACTATCGAATATACTACATGGAAATAATAATTAAAATGATCATGTAATTTTCATAAAATATATTAGTTTTTTTTTGATGGAAGGCACCAAGTGGCTTCCAAAACGAACTTAATCTTATAAAAATAATAGTATATTTTGACTTAAAACACGAACACCTGCATGCAACTACAATGCATGAGAATACGTGTGCACACAAACAGTCATTGTTTGCGTAAAGGAGCGCGGTTGGCTCCAGCACGCTCATTCCTGGCTCTAAAGTTCTCTCTTCTGGCTTCTGAATAAAATTGAAGGGAGCCTGGAGGAAGTTCTAAAGCCGACCCGAAAAAATCGTGTGCAAAAAAATCGTATGCGGGAAATCCATCTTAGATATTGAAGTGTATTTTTCAATAGCTACAAGACTGCTGAGGCTTGCTATTGGAGGCGGAATACGAAAAACAGCTACGGTTATGCTGCTTGCTAGGCACAAATTTGTCTTGCTTCGGTTTTATTCTTCAGCAGATAGGTTCTGATATCGACGATTTAAAATTTTTTTTAAATCGGACCAAAGCGGCAATGTTTCATAATCGAGCTGTTCCTCCCATTTATGTTTGGTCACTGGGTCGACTCCATTCAATACCAAATGTATCAACATTCCATTCGAAGTTTTTGTATCATCTCCTATCGATAGAAAAGAGCCGTAAGCTTTAAGTGTACCTAAAGCTTCACCAGAGCGAAATGAAATTAAATGTTTGAATTTTTCGATGTAATCCAGTTATCGAAAAATGCAAACATTTAATTTAATTTCTTTATAACCATAAGTTTCGGCTAATGGTTTTAACCCGGCCCTGGAGCTTGCTTTTCAGCACATCTAGAACGGATTTATTTTTCGTTTCAGTACTCATGTTAAATTTTTATTTAAATAATTAATGAATTTATTATTTAATTTTTAAAAATTTAAGTGAATTTAATGGTCTAAGATAAAATTATTCAAAATCAGAAGAATAACACAGGTCGACAAAAAAAAAAAAACGGAAAATAAACGCGACAGGTTCTGAAATATCTTGGTCTGTAGATTGCTGATTCGAAAACCAAAAGTTTCCATCACGTACCAATTTTGAGAAAATCGCGGTCAAAGCCTAATAACACGAAAACCGTACGTGCCTCAGAGCTGGTTTTAGGTTTAAATGAAACTCTCATCTTTTTTCTTCAAAATGGAAAAGAGTCACCAAAGTGGCACCTCAGGTTCGCCAGCTAGTTTATAATTATTGCAAATTAAATCTGCAAAGGTATACAAACTTCGGCGTGCCGAATTTAGCTTCCTTTCTTGTTTTTTAGATAATTTTATTTAATAACGTGTTGCATTTATTTATATACGTATCATGTACGTAACAAAATTTACCAAATAAAATAATAATTTACTTACGTGTTGACGAGCAGCAGTTGTAATAATGCATAAAAAATATAGTAACATTATAGTATATAAAAGCACTACAACAATGTATTTTTTAATTCTATTAACACTTTAGATTTTTTTTTTTTTTAACAGAATACCATAGCAGCAACACAAGTCAAATGAAATATTTAAATAAATATATTTTCTGTTTAGTATTCATTTATAAAATATATAAAAAAAAAAACAAAGACTGCGTATAGCAAGCACCGCTCTCGCATACCTATACACTCTTAGTATACATATAGGTATGTATGTATGCAGCGTAAAATCTCATCTGTCGCGAAAACGGCTGAAAATGCGCACCCACAAAAGTGCCCAACGCGCCATAAGAAGTTTTCACTTCAAAAACTATTTTTTTCTTTGTTTTAAGTTTTTTGTGGAAAATACAAATAATTGCTGCCCGCTGCGCGCTATTGTGCAAATAAACAATTTTCGTGCTGGTCGTGAAACATTTCTCCTGAGCCAAAATACAGCCATCACAGAGAGATCACACCAGATCCCGCAGTTCTCTGGCCGGGGTAAAATCTCAGTCGGGGCCAAGGAACCTATACAAGAAATTTATATAGAAGGTTGGAACCTGTATGGGGGAAATTGTATGAGTGTAGTTGTATGAGTTGGCGACCTTTATATTCCTTTATATAATGTTTTTAAGCCGGCTCGAGGTCAAGTTGGGGGTTTCTTGGTAATAAAAAGAAAACATATTTTATTTTTGATTCCGATATAATTCGGTTGCTCCTCGGCAACCGTATTCAGGGCAAATTATTTAACACGTCCGCTCTGTCCGACGTGGAGTTTAATACAGTATAAATTTGCCCTGCCCTGGTGTGCGGCTTGGATTAACTTCCCAACTATTAATACGAGAGAGGAGGCGACAGTGAATGCAGTAATACAATCCAATAAACAAGTAAATGTTTTGTCCAAAGCGGTTCAATATAGATATGTATGTATGTTTTTTTAAACAAAATTTATATTGATACGTAAGTGCAATGAATTTAAAACGGCTGCGAATCTTTAGGACAAACAATAAACAAATATTTAACTTGTCTCAAGCTTCGTCTGATTACGGTATTTATATATTGTTCCGCCCTAACACAGGGGGCTCACAAATTTCGGGCCGAGCAGCCGCCGGAGTAATTTTATTGTTATTATTATTAAGACTTCCATATTATGCTCCTTATTATATATAATTCATCTAAGCTAGGACACGAAGTCCCCCCCGTTATTTTGAAAAAAATAGGAAACCTAAGAAAAAAACCCTACTTAAAACTAGCTATTATTATTTAAGCAACGAGGCGACTTACGAGAAGAACCCCCCAAACACGTTATCCCACTCGTGCGGCCAATCGATAGCGGCGAATTAGTTCCGCAAACGTCACGCGTCACTGAAGTGCGATCACTGATTTTTTCACCCTTCCTCTTCCGTTTTGACATCTCGTCGAGGTAAGACGTGTGTCCGACCGCTCCGCCGCGCAGCATCGAAGTCCACGCAGCTACGCGGTGAGACACCTCGGGACACACGCACGTATACGCGCACTCGCAGTGAGTCTTTTTGGGACATGAACGCACCCGCCCCCCCTGCAACCTACATACAAGCCCACGCCGCCGCGCAGTGAGACTTCTCGGGACGCAAACGCCCCTCACCATTTTTACACAAAAATAAATACACATACATATACATAAGCTCCCCTTGCGTATTATTTTCTGCATCCAAATCCTCGCCTCCTTTTCCTCTTCCCACTCCTCAACTCAGGTTTGCGGCTCGTGTTTGGCTTCTCATCCCCCCTTTGCATGCTTGATCGTAGTTCTAGATCCCCGTAGATTCTGCGCCCATTCGGAATATTGATTCCCCATAAGCTCCGCCCCCATCCGGAGTATTAAGTCCCCATAGACTCCGCGCCCATCCGGGGTATTAAATTCCCGTAGGCTCCGAGTCCAGCCGGAGCATTAAAACCCTCGTTTCCATCCGGAGTAGTCCTCCCCCGTAGTGGCCGAGCATATCCGGCATTAGCATCCGAGTCCAGCCGGAGACGCTCGCAGCCGTAATCCGCGGTTGCAACGACCGTATCCAAGGTTCATTTTCCGGCACCCGAGTCTCACACCCCATCGGGCGACTCGACCATATTTCCCGGCACCCGAGTCTCACACCACCCAGCGCAATCGGGCCAAATTTCCCCGTACGCAATCTAGGTTGCGATCGCGACTCATAGGTGGCGCTGTCCATATTTCCTCGCACGAAATCTAGTTTGCTATCACGGCTCATAGGTGGCGCTGGCCATATTTCCCCGCACGAAATCTAGTTTGCGATAACTGACACCAGGTGGCGCCCTCAAAATTCAAGAGTCCGATGTCTATATCACGGGTCATCTCGCTCTGCGGCCGCATACGCCGCCAGACGCGCAGAAGGCACTGTAAGCACCTCCCTTCTAGGCATATCGCTACAATCATACAATTTCCCCCATACAGGTTCCTACCTTCTATATAAATTTCTTGTATAGGTTCCTTGGCCCCGACAGAGATTTTACCCCGGCCAGAGAACTGCGGGATCTGGTGTGATCTCTCGGTGATGGCTGTATTTCGGCTCAGGAGACTTGTTTCACGACCGGCACGAAAATTGTTTATTTGCACAATAGCACGCAGCGGGCAGCAATTATTTGTTTTTTTTTTTTTATTTATTTTATTTATAAAGAGCTAACAATTAATTAAAATTAAGAGCTAGCGATGGAGTTTGGGCGTTGGCAGCCAGGGCCTTCAGCTCAGTTTTACATTATATTTGCTATTTTTGTCTACTTAAGCTATTAAAGTTAGTGTTAAATTATATTTGATGGAGTAGGTTAGTGATTTTAAGAAATTGTATGATATTTAATGTGTTTGATGGGTTGGGGTTTTTTAGGAACTCTATTGGGTTAGTATTTTTAAATATTTTGGTTCTTTGATTCCTAAGAGAGTTGCAGGTGGCCAGCAGGTGTTCCAGGGAGATGTCGTCATTGCAGAAAGGGCAGGTTGTTGGAGCGGTTTGGTCGAGGTAGTGTCTGTGTGTGATTTGTGTGTGTCCAAGTCTGAGCCGTGTGATCTTTATTTGGTCTCTTCGAGAGATCGAACATTTTTTTAGGTTGAATAGATGGTAGCAGTTAAGTTTTGTTTGGTTAATTGTTTGATACCAAGTAGATGTTTTGGTAATGTTGGAAAGGTATTTATTGTAGTGTGTGTTTTTTATATATTTAAGGATGTCCTGTGTGTTAAGATTTTCAATAGTTATAAGAGGCCGGTTTGTTGCGGATTTTGCTTGGCTGTCTGCTAGTTCATTTCCTGGTATACCAACGTGTCCTGGTATCCAGAGAATTTTGAATTTGCTGCTGCATTTTTGTAGGAGGTTGCGGGCGTGCGAAGTGTAGTAATCGCTATTATTTGGGTTTTTAATGGCTTCAATAGCGGAGAGTGAATCTGGGCATATGCAAAATTTACCTCTTTTTGTTTTTAAAGTCTCTAGGGCCTCTATGATAGCTAGAAGCTCTGCCGTGAAGACTGTTGAGAAGTGTGGTAGGATCTGTATTTTTATATTTTCGGTTTCATTTGTGACAGCAAGGCTGGTTATGCCGTTTGTCTGAGATCCGTCTGTGTAAATGTAGGTATATGATAGATCGTTTGTTAGTTTTTCTGCGAATAATCTTCTGAATGTTTCTGGGATCGTTTTGTTTTTATGAAGCATATTTAGTGTTGTGTCGATTTCTGAGAGTTTTGTGTTCCATGGTGCTGAGGTTTGCTTGTATATTTTTTGTTGTTTAAAAGGTAGTTGTTCGGCTTTGCATTTTTCTATTATTCGGTCTATTGTTGATTTGTATTGAATACGTTTTGAGGGGCGGTAGGTTTTTAATATTTTTATAATTGGGGAGTTGTTGGCATTAATTATAGTTTTTGTAAGCTTTGAGGTAAGTAGGTCTCGCCTGTCTTCCAGGGTGTCTGCTCGTGCTTCGAAGAGGATGTTACTTACTGGCGTTGTTCTGAAAGCTCCAAGAGCGGTTCTGAAGGCTGTGTTGGTCGTGGATTTTATTTTTCTTAAAGTTGAGTTTGGGGAGTATCCGTAGATTGGAAGGCCGTAGTCTGCTTTTGCAATGAGGGTTGCTTTTGTGATGTTGACAAGTGTGGAGGTGTTGCAATTAAATTTAGGGCTTGATAGGCATTTTATTATGTTGATGGTTTTTTTAAGGTTGGAAGTTAGTTGATCTGCATGTGTTTTCCATTTGTATTTGTTATTAAAGTGTATTCCTAGTATTTTTAGCGATGTTACGTTTTGTATTTGCATGTTTTGGGCTTGTAAGTTGCAGTTACAATTATGTTTTCACTTTGAAGGTGAGAGCAGAGCACCTGAATATTCCGCCCAGTCTAATATGGTATTGAGAATAGGGTTTATGTTTATGTTAATATTTTTTTTGTTTTTAATTTTAAGTATGATATTAAAATCGTCGGCATATGCGCTAAGGCT
>VNJS01012878.1:10190-20406 GCA_008042575.1 Drosophila watanabei | reverse complement strand
ATCAGAAAGGTTACTCCTTGGTTTGTTTACCGGGTCACTTAGCAGTTGTAAAGATTTGAAGTGTTGTTCCGCCTTCTGGAAACGGTTTGACAGTTCCTTGAAACCGGCCGCCAGCGACTGAAACTCCAGGTGAGTTTGCCTCATAAAAATCCTCATATCGGATTTAATATGCAGGCAGCTCGGGCACGTCCAGTCCAAACCACTATGCTCGCGTATGCGATCAGCAATACGCCCGCCGTATTGCCCAAAACCGGCGCAACCGACATGAGCAATGCTTTCACATAGCCAACAGCTAACAAAGACCTGCTTAGCAGTGAATTTGCGACTGTTGGGGCAATTGTCTGCACAACAGGTAGCCATGGTTTACGTAAATAATTAATAGAAATTATTAACACGCGAAATTAAATAAGATGAAAAGAATATTAATAATTCCGCGGCGAAGAGAACGATCAAAACGATCGATCAATATTAAAATGGGGCTACTTTCTTGCCAAATGGAAAGTCTGTTATTACAATGATCCCGAAGCCAGGCAGAGATAAATCCCAGCCTTCTTCGTATCGGCCCATCAGCCTCCTTCCGTGCCTGTCAAAGCTATTTAAAAAAACTTCTCATTTTGCACCTTTTAACACATCTGCAAAATAACAGAGCGATCCGCCAACACCAGTTTGGATTTAGAGAAAAGCATGGAACTACCGAACAGGTAAACCGCCTGGCGTCTGAAATTCGCTCCGCCTTTGAACAGAACCAATACTGCAGTGCTCTATTTATGGACCAATCACAAGAATTTGACCGCGTCTGGATCGACGGTCAGGTGTACAAAATCAAAATCCTTTTGCCGGATAATACCCAAAAGTTGCTTGAGTCTTACCTTAGAAATGGGGTCTTCACGGTGAGTTGTAAAACGTTCACTTCAACAACCCGTAATATCGAAACTTTAGTACCCCAAGGAAGTGTGCTTGGGCCAATCATGTACATGCTATACACGGCAGACATCCCGACACGCCGCAAGACATTCATCTCAACTTCTGCTGAAGACACCGCCATTGTCAGCCTCTCAAAATGCCCAAAAACAGCAACAGAAAATGTTAAAGAGCATCTGGTGACCGTCGAAAATTGGCTAGAAGATTGGCGGATTAAAGTCAATGAGCAAAAATGTAAGCATATTACATTCACCCTGAACTTGTCGAAATGCCCACCACTGGCCCTAAACAACAAGGAGCTTCCACAAGCTGACGAAGTCACCTATCTTGGCGAACACTTAGATAGGAGGCTTACCGGGAGAAAGCACATCGAAGCAAAGAAGACACACCTAAAACTAAAGTCCAGCAGTCTTCGCTGGCTTATAAATAACCGCTCCCCCCTCCCACTCGTCTTACTTTATACCTCATGCTTAATGCCGATTTGGTTCGGAACTCTGGGGAATGGAAGCAGCAGCAATATAGAAATCATTCCACGTACAATCAAAAATCCTACGAAAAATAACTGGAGCCGCCTGATACATCCATAACTCGAACATCCAGAGAAACCTGGATATAAATCCCGTAAAAGAAGAAATTGTTTGCGGAAAAATTAAATACGAAGCCAGACTTTCAAGTCACCCAAATTCACTAGCCAAACAACTTACCCGGCTAAGCTACCACTCCCGTCTACAGCGAAACGATTTCCCATCCCTGTCTAACTAATATATCCCAGCTTCACGCAACGCAGGCAGATTGGCTGGTTTGGCCAGAAACGCCAGTGCCAGCATCCAGCACTGTTTAAAGCCTGAAATTGTTCCTTGATGCTCAAGGGCTCATGAGAGCATGCGGCCGGGTCACGGCCTCCGAACATCTCCAATATGATGAAGAGCATCCGGTCAGCCTTCCATACGACTGCCATCTGTCTCGACTCCTCGTCCATTTTACGCATTGCATATCGCTGCACGACGAAAACCAGCTAATGATCCGTCTGATCCGTTCCAGGTTCTGGATCCCGAGGGTGAGGAATTTGGTGAAGTTCGTCATATATTCGTGCAAGGTTTGCGTCATCCACAAACACAAGATTCAAACGCAACTAATAGGAGACTAACCCAATGAACGGTAATCCTTCTCGCGTTCTTTCACATATACCGATGTGGACTATGCCAGTCTATGCCAGTCGGTTCCTCCGTCTGTTTGCCGAGAGGAGGTTTCGGGCTGTCCCTGCCAACCGTTACTGCCCCAGCTGTTTGGCCCACGAGCATTGCTATCCCAGGCCGAGAGCCTGCTATCAGTCGTAAGAAGGACGACTATGGAGCGTAGATTGTTAGGTAGTACGATAACTTTTATTACCGCCCACACTGATATACTTGCTATATTTGGTTTAATAAAAGAACACGAAAAGGTACCCCGATTTCACCACTATGAAAAAGCACTGAGTAAAGACAAAATTTCGGGAGTATCGGGCATACGAACTCTTACGTGCAAATCATCCCAGTTTTTGTCTGCGACCGATATATATATCCTTTTTATTATTTTCGTGGCGCGAGCGACTCAACTCAAGAATTAGAGAACTAGGATAATTTTACAAGCAATAAAGTTTTAAGTCTGGAGGACTCACATTTCCAACAATATGTTCAAATAGGCGTTTGAAAACCTACAGGTTAGGCCGAAACACAAACTTCTAAAGTTTAGGATTGATGCGGACTCTGAGGCCCTATTTACAATAGGCTGCGTTATTGCGCTTTAGAGCAAACTTAGTTTTTTCTACATCAACTTTGGATAGGGGGCTAGTGGTGGTAAAAAGTTACATCTAAGTTGCGTTCAAGTTACGTTTGTTTCGGTTGTAAGGATGTGCCTTAGGCCGGGGTAAAACCTCAGCGGCCCAGAATTCCTCTCCAGAAATATTTATAAATTTAGAGACGGCCATGACATGGACGCCGAATATTTAATTGGTTTTCTAGGGGGCAAAAATGGCAGAGGCAGGGGCTTGTACAAAATGGGCAAATCTGACTTCGGGAAAGTAAAATCTTGGACGCGGCTACCTTTTCCCACGCCCGCTCGGTTGCCCAGCAGCGGCGACTCCTTCCGGCCGGCAAGATTCCCCACCGTCCGGTGTGGTCCAGCGACGAAGGAGGGAAAATGCAGGTCGAAGGGGAGAAGGCGGCTCAGAAAGCCCAGCAGCCAAACGCCCACGCCCGGATCTGTGCCCGGGAGGACCCAGCGGCGACAGATTCCCGCTCCCGTCCCGCCCATACTCTGGCCCGGATCTTGCCCAGCGGCCACGCGGAGTTGGTGCGGTGAAAACCCAGCCACCAGCTTGGCGAGTGAGTAAGCGGGAGGGGAAGCTATTTGGCGCGTGTCTCACGAGGGAGGGGTGATTTTTCCATGCGGAATTTCATGCGGGGCGAGGGAGAACGACGATCGTGTTTTGGCTTTGGTTTTATGCTTTATTTAATAAACTGGCCCTAATCTGGCCCTACGCCACACTCCAGGATCCTGCCCAGACAGTTGGCCCTCGGCCGGCTCACCCGTACTCGTTGGCGCGCGTCTGGCCAAATCCTTTGCCGTGGCGCGGCACCTCGACGATCCTGTCCGCTTTGGTGGGCTGGGAACCGTGTCCGACGGCCAAGAGGTTTTTGTGTACGAACACACTTTTTGCACGTGTCCTTTTTGGACTTTGTCTTCCGCGTCGGGGAGGTATATCTTGTTCGCGTTCGCAGCTGCCAGAGAAGTAAGTCTTGCCAAGTTCGGGCAGAGCTCTCGTGGCCTAATTCTGCCCGGGCAGCGCAGCTTTGATCCTCTGCTTGGATTTTCGTCTCTGCCGTCGTCTCTCTCTGCCTGCAGTGGCAGCTTGCCTTTGCTCAGGCTCTGCTGCGCTTGAGGGTAGCGCCCCTTTGGCAGCGCTCTCTCTATGACGGCCTCTGCCGTTGTCGATCACGTTCATTGGCGGTCGGAAGGGGAAATGTCGCTGCGTTTCAGGCTGCTGCGTGGCCACTTGGGCATCCTCTCCGCTGCCGCTGGCCTGGCTTTCGTCGATGGTGGAGAGGTCTCCCATAAAACATGTACATCTACTCTTTGTTTTGATTTGTTGTCCGTGTAATTGGACCTTCATGGGCAAAGTAAAGTTTGGCTTATTGCCGTTAATGTGTGAGTTGTGCGTGTGTTGTTCGTGTGTTGTGTGTGTGTTGTGTGTGTGTTGTTGTGTTTGGGTTGAGTGTGTGTGTTCTTATTTTTTAACTTATTAATTATACCATATCTAGGATTAATTATATACATATTTACATTTGTGACTTCGTCACATGGTAACACCTACTTTTTATCGATTGTGAGGGAGCCTGACAAAATATGTAAATAAATCATAAATAAAATCGCGAATGTACGTTCGTACGCAATTGGTGAAAATAAAAAAGGAATGAAAATGTTTAGGAAAATTTGACAAAAATACTTATCGATAGCATTTTGTTAGCACTTTACTTAGTGTAAATGATAGGGTTTATTAATTTATTTGACTTATAGTCCCATTCCACTGGTACATATTTAAATGTATAAATGTCAGTTGATTCCATTGCTACATTTACATTATTCGGCGACATGTGAATTGACTTTGTTTGTTTGAAGTCTGAGGTGTAAAATAAAAATAAATTATATATTGAACAAAATAAGTGAGATTGCTGAAAATAGCCATTATCGGCGGTATGCTGCCAAAATACTCGCCGTTTTGAAAGACGAGAAAGAGGTGCTCACGAAGATATACAATGGCGATCGCTTGCCACTGCCACCACAGCTTTATAAAAAGCAACGCCAATTCCCGTTACCTCCATGATGAATACTGCATTTATACTGGATTAAAGTATATGTAGCAGTGGAACAACCCCATTATTCATTTTCATATTATTGCCAAAAAACATGCGGTCGCGAACGTAGGCAAAATGGAACTTGTTTTTGGCTTGATCTAGTAAAATGGAAAATCTGCGAACTGGACCTGAATATTCTAAAGCTAAAACTTTACTTTTAAAATGGATTCATGTAGCTTTCTATTGAGTCTGTTCCCAAGAAAATAATCCCCTTTTGCTTTTTTTTTTTAAGTGACTTAAGTACCGGTCGCGATCGTACGGGTCCCGAACGTACGATTTTTCAATGTTGTTTTGTTGATGTATTTTTTTTTCTATTTAAGTTAATTAGAAGATCATATATCCGTTTTATTTTGACTTTTTGCAGTCTTCTTCTGATGCTCGAAAACAAAAGTCAAAGCAGATTGCCTCGTTTTTGAAGGTTTTTATCAAAAGAAAATTATTTAAGTTAGTTTTTTATGATGTTTTACATCAAAATTATGAAAAATCACATTTCCGCGAATAAGAATTCGAATATTTCGAAATTTGTTTTTGAATATGCTAAAGGTCTTATAATTTGATTAATTGGACAATTTCTGAATGTTACTTTGTAAAAAAAAAATATTTTAGAGAAGTTTTAGTTTTTGGCCGCGGTTTACTTTTCTGCGGATATGCCTATATATAAGCTTTTTTAGTATGTAAGGTAGATCAGTAAGTAGCACTATATAGAGAGGGCATCTACTATGATTTGCCTGCCTTGCGCTTGTAGGCAAAGAGAAAAAGGAGACAGATATTTGTTCTATTGTTAGCTTTCATTTATTATGTACACAATGCATAAGTGTAAGTGCTGTTTGTGTGTATGTGTGTACGAGCCCGTCAACAAATTTTGAACGAAATTTAATTTTTGATTTTGCTAAAGCGAGAGACAAACAACTTTAAAACTCAAAAGGTTTTTCCTCTGTGCATTTTAACTCGATCTATGGTCGTGCTGGTTAAAGCGTTGGTAAGTAATGTCAATGGGGGATCAGTCCCCCGCAAATGCGGTTTTAATTTGTGTTCTTATTTTAATAACTGTTTTTTTTTTAAATTATAAATGATTAAGCCTTTTAATTAAAAAATGTAAATTTAAACAAAAAACGTTTCTTTGCTTTATTGTTTATAGTTTTGAATCGTTACTAACTAATTTTAAATATATTTAAAGTACATAGCGCTGTACAGCTTATTCAGTATATTTTTTTTAATACGTTTATTCAATTTTATTTAATTGTAATCATAAAAAAATTGATTTAAATAAAAAAGCACAAAAAAAATAAATAATTAAAAAAAAAACTAAAAAGTACAAAAAAATATATAAAAAACATAAAAAAAAAAAAACAGAGGAATCGACGACAGAACCTAAGAACAACAGACAGAGACAGAGAGAGAGAGGGCAAAGCACGATCCAAGCCGAAGCTCTCGCTGTCACGGCTGCACCCGAAACTTTCACGACACCGAGAGCGAATCGACGCTGCCAACGCAAGGGATCGCCGGCAAAGGAAGCCAACTTAAATCTGGCAAGCCGTGAATTTGGAATTCGTTGTCAAGCAGCCGAAATCGTAAGACGTGCCCAAGCCAACTACGTTAGCGGCAGCGAGCCACATGGAGCTGGAGTAAGAGACGGGTGAGCTGGCCACGGGCCACCTATTACTGGGGGAGAAATTTGTAGTACATAGGGCTAGGAGGTTATAGGAAGAGGTAGCTAGGATTATTAATAATTTAAATAAAATCTGGACATAAACAATGGAATATTTTTTCTCCTCACGGCAGATCACCTTCTCGGCGCACTCTCTACTGGAAAACCGAAGGCCACCGGCAGACGGACAGCGTGATCGGAACCAGTTCGCCTTTCCTTTTCCCCAAAATCAAGAGGAGCCGATACGCGGAGTGCGTTATCGGCCTCATTTGGTTTCTGGAAGACATCCTTGCCCCCGAGGAGGGGCCGGTACCCGGATTTGCGGGATCGGTCTCTTCTTGTTTTGGGCGCACACGTTTTCTTCCGAGGCGGCGAGAGATACCCAGCTTGCGGGAGCACAAGGCAATTCCATTTCATTTTTCCAAAGAAAAAGATGAAAAGGAGAATCTTGCTTGCGAAAATTTTGAAGCCGTCGCTTCGATGGGGCTAAAAGTTTTGCACCTCCTCAAAAGTTCCAGGTGACTTCGCGGGCAAACCAATGCCTTCAACATCGTTTCTTTATTATGGTCCATTGCTGAAGCATTTGTCGTTGGTCGAATTGCTCATTTGCCAAAATTTTTTTACTTACAAATAAATACTGACAACTAGCTGTCAAACTCAATAACGCAAAATTCTCCTGGAGAAACACACATTCAGCGTTTTGCGTTTACTTCGATAACGTTAGGCAACGCACGATAGTGTAAAAGGAACGTTAGATTATTGATAAGACTTATTCTTTCCTAAGAGCAATCATTAAGCATATAAGTGGCATACTAAGGAGTGAGCTGTTGATATGTAAAAGGTTAGCACGCCAGCATGCTTGAAAGTTATTTAAAACCGATTGTAAGTCTGACTGGCCTTATACTGCACAGTTTAACGTCGTCAACGTATATGAGTACTCTAGAGTTGGTTAAAACTAGCGGAAGGTATTCTGATAAACATCGTAAATAGCAGTAGGCCGAGGTGGCTACCTTGAGGAACGCTAGTTGTGACACATGTGAGCAATTTGCCGTAAGCATCTTTAAACAGATCCTTTTGAGTCCTGTCAAACAAATAACTCAAAACCCATTGAAGAAGATCCTAGGGAAACCCAATTAAGTAGAGATTTCTTACAAGAAGAGAATTATTATCCAAATCAAAAACATTACTAAAGTCGGTGTAAATACGAATGAGGTAAGTTCCAGGAGTTTTGTAGTGGTTAATCATCGCCTCATAAATCCATGCTGACATGGGGGAATGACGATATGCACAAGGGCTGCAAGTCCGGTATTCCATTAGGACCCGGTGATTTTTAGGCCGTTACGACCCAGACCTTGTCATCAAATTCTGCGTGAACCTCGTGAATGCGTCCAAGAATCCACTCGGAGGATGGTAGATTAGGTTCCTTAAGTACTACGAATGTGTCGATCTTCAAGTTCTCAGTTTCCAGATGCTATTTCGTAGGTTTGTGAAGCGATGTCAGGTATTCCATATGCCACCGTTTCCAAAACCCTTGGATCATGGCTTGCAACAGATTCTTTCACCGGTTCGGAAATTGGGTAAACCAAATTAAATGCGATTTAGCATTGAGCGGGCGTCGATTCTCTAGCTGCGCGTATTCTCTGGCAAAGCATTTTAGTTTAAAATGAATGAGTTGGCATCGTGCGGCCTGCAGCTCTTCAAAGATAGCATAGATAACAGCACCGTAGGCGTGCTTGGATGCCTCAGCGGACTCGTGTAGTTGAACATCTCGGAATGGTGACGCAATATATAGTGGCACTTCACAGTATGTTGGTAAATCCTCCACCAAAGCTTTCCAGCGCGAGGGTAAAGTTTCGGTAATTGTGTTATTCCATTTCAAAAGATTTGTCCAGATTTCTTGGAAGATAGGTGTGGCATATGCTCTTCGTCGGAGAAACGGTCGATTCGCATTCCCTAAGATTGAGATATATAACGTGTTTTCCGGAGTTCCATTGGATGCCTACAATTGTGATTGGTGAATCCGTGGCTGATTTGTTGAGAAGCTGGATAGGATCATAGCATCTGTATTCTTCTGGGAATGATTTTAAAAGTTGCCAAAAAACCATAGGTTACCTTCAACAGGCGAAAATTCAGCAGTGGCTTATTCTCGTTCTTATGGAAAGCAATGCGCTGAAAGTTGGAGTGTGCTGCAGAAAAATTTTTTTTGTATCGTTTCTAATAAAATCCAAATTTAAAGGAACGTTGTGCCACTAATTCGAAAAGCATAACCAGATTCAAAGTATTAACGCTTAAAAACAGTTACGCGCTACATTTATAACAGATTTTTTTGTGTTTTTTTTTTGTATATTTTACCTCTAGTAGTTTTGGTTTATTCCGTTGCATTGACCTTTGTCCAGAAACGATCCACAAAAGTCGTATGTAGCTATAGTGTAGTCACCAGCTATTAGTTGTTTTTTATTTGTTAAAAAAAAAAACAATTTTAAGTCTAAAAAAATAATCAAATATAATCAGTATCTTTTGCAGTGTATTTTTGGACTACAATGTACAACAAGAAATTTTCGCTTAAGACTTGAACAATTTAAATTATTTTATTCTTTCATATAACATCTGTAAAAACGGTTTGTAGGGAGCGACTAAATATTTCCAGGAGTTGTAGACAAAAAAATCCCACGGCGCAGATCGAAGCGTCGTTGGGTAAATTTCAGTGTTCAGCTTTATTTAGCTGCATACATGAAGCTGACTAAGCTTAAACATAAAACGAGCTCTTGCCCGCTCTACTCCGCTAATGCGTGAGCGGGAGATCGGCAGCGCCCAGCGTTCGAATCCGAACCCGAGGCCCGCGCTCCGAAGAGTGGTAGCATATGGAGATCGGGAATGCGGCTGTGCAGAGATCTGGAACGCGGGAGCAAAGGCGCGGCCGAGCTTTTGGAAGTTCGGTGCGCAAAAAAATTAATAGAAAATAAATTTCAAAATAAAATTAAAATAAAGATCTAAAATTTAATTGTTGTTGAGTTAACATTTTAAAACAAATTCTAATTTTGTAAATTTATCGTTATTATCCAGGATACAATGCGTGAAATTTTTTTCATAAGAGTTGCACTCTAGACGTGGAGAACTATCGATAGTAGGCTTGAAAGTTTCATTTATATATCAACAATAGCAAAAAGGTATAAACAAATAATATGATTATTTTTTGAAATATTTCTTAGTTATTTAACTTTACATGAACATTAAAACAGTATGAAATGAATTTTTAAAAGTTTTTCTTAATTTAACCCTAGATGGCTACCCTTATTTTTTCTACACTAAGGTTATGCTTCGTCGAATCGTCGACGCCAATTTTAAAATAAGTATAACTTTTAAAGTATGAAGAAAATTGTAAATATTTTTTTGACATCGTTTTATTTATATTTATAACAATTTAAGATAAAAATATTATCTTAGTTTCTTAATTATAATGTACTTAAAAACTAAAAAATAATCAACAACCTTTTTTTATATTTTTTTTTAAATGGTCGCATTTTCTTTGGCTAAATTATGAAATAAAAAAAACACAAGTCGTTGCATTATTTCAGTCGCATCATCATATTAAGACTTAAAACTAAAAAATGAAGTATAGTTTGATACAAAAATTTTTTTTTTTATACAAGAGGCGCAAAGATCAATTTTGTGCTCTCCACAAAGGCTTTTTTCGCATGTTGTTTTAGTCATATCTGGCTTAAAGAAGCAAAAAGGGCACTTTAAATTTAATCTG
>VNJS01012865.1:0-15914 GCA_008042575.1 Drosophila watanabei | reverse complement strand
TATCTGAATGAAACTTTGTAGATAGTCTTCTATATACTCTCACTCGTACATAAGTCGGAACGAGCCGGATCGGTCAACTATATCATATAGCTGCCATACAACCGATCCGTAAATTTGTTGAAAAAAATTATAACTTCACTGTTTTTTAACATATCCTGATCAACTCTCGGTTATGAGCTTTCTATATTGTTTCAGATTTTGAGATTTAATTTTATAAAAATCGGACTACTATATCATATAGCTGCCATAGGAACGGTCGTGAAATTTTCAGAAAAAAAATTATAGCTTTGTCAGTTTTCAACATAATTTCTTCTACTTTGAGATACTAGTATTTCATATTTTTTCAGAATTTTGTTGTAAATTTCATAAGAATCGGACGACTATATCATATAGCTGCCATACAAACGATCGGTAAACGTGGAGAAAAATTACATTTTACTTTACATGTAAAAATGTGAAAAAATGTAAAAAAATGTAAAACTGTAAAAATTGTATGTATATGAAAGTAGTTCATATTATATTATTACATTTACCGATCGTTTGTATGGAATCTTTATGATATAGTCGTCTGATTCTTATAAAATTTACAACAAACTTCTGATATATTATAGAATGCTTGTTTCTAAAAGAAAACGTTATGTTGAAAACTGACAAAGTTATAATAATTTTCTAAAAATTTCCGGCCCATTCGTATGGCAGCTTTATGATATAGTAGTCTGATCTGTACAAAATTAAATCCGAAAGTCTAGAATAATATATATAGCTTATAGTCTGGTCTCACATCTTTTCCTGGCTGACAAATAAGTTTTAGAAATTTAGAAAATTTCTTATCTTTGTCTTCTGAATTTATATAGATTTATATCCCTTTCTAATCTAAAAGTTATGTGGGAAAATATTGATATAAATTCAAAATTGGAGGTATAGCACTTTTCTCGAAATATTTCGGAAACTTGACGTGTCGGACAAAATCTGAGTCCAAATTATACTCTTTTAGATTGCTAATTAAGGATAAGGAAATGAAATGAAAAGAAAAACTAACAGGAGAAATATACAAAATTTATATATACTTTAATCCAATTTAATACATTAAATATTTTACTTGTTTAGAAATGCCCCTTTTATATGACTAGAAAGTACAGAACAAAAGAGTTGTGACAATTCACAACAAATATTTTGTTTGTTTTAGAATTATTGAATTCTAAATTAATAAAATAAAATTGCATATTTGAAGTAGATGAAAATATGTTAAAAACCCGTAATGCGTAATTTTGTTTTTAACAATCGATCGTTCCTTTGGCAGCTATATGATATAACAGTACGATCTGGCCTGTTCAGACCTACATATATACTTATGAGGGAAGAAAGAAGACTAAGATTGCTTTATAAATTATACCTTCAGTTTGCGTGATAGACAACGCTAGATCGAATCGGCTGTTTATGCTTATTAAGAATATTATACTTTATAGGATATTATAAATATATATACATATATGGGCATTTCCGGTAAAAAACATAAAAAGTTCTCTAAATGATTTTTTTCAATTTAGTTACATTAAGAAATATTCCAAATGATCAAATTTAAAAGCCTTTTTCTATTTTGATGAAAAACGTCAAAAAAGAGCTGTTTTTTTTTTTTAATAAACTTCGACGTTTGTTTTCGAATATTACTAGAAGAATGCGATGAGTCGAAATAATACGGATATATGCTCTTCTAATTTACTTAATTAATAAATAAGAGGGGAAGCTAACTTCGGCACGACGAAGTTGGTATACCCTTGCAGATTCAAATTGTATAAATTATAATCTATCTCAATATGTGTATTATAATATGAACTGCTTTCATATTCATACAATTTTTACAGTTGTAAATTTTTTTACATTTGGCAGCTATATGAAAAAATATTAAATACTAGCATCCAAAAGTAAAAGATATTATGTTATAAACTGACAAAGTTATATTTTTTTTCTAAGTCAGATTTTTTTAAAATTAAATCCAAAAATCTGACACAATATATAAAGCTCATAGCCGTCACACTTTCCAGAAGTAAAATCTTGCTTCTGTTTTCTGTAACGATCGCGATGCGTGATTTTTAAAAATAGTTTCAAAACGACAAGTCCTAAAAGATTGACTTTTAGAACATAAATATTATTGGTAAAATGCAATGATCGTGTAAAAAAATGTGCATACATTTTTTTTGTGTATATTTTATCACTTTTCACCGTACTAACGTAACTATCGCCAACCTGGAAATGCCCATATCTATATACACTTTTTAGGGTATATAGTAAATATATTTCTAACTATAATTATAGTACTCTACAAGGGAGTACTTAAGAGTGAGGTTAGTTACTTATGTTAACTAGCAGCAGTTATCTAGCGTTTTAAATATCATCTGAAATAAACTTTTTTCTTTTTTGTACCAACCATTAAGAAATTCTCATATATATATGCTTCAAATCTGCCCATTTGCATATGTCACTGAACTTCCCTGGAACCATTGTGTATGTACATATATTTATTTAGGAATATTTACACGATTTACAAATCAAGTACAAAAAGTGCCCTGATCAGTGATCAGTGATCACAACATTCAACAAAATAATTCCGATTATATGGCACTCGTCCTAGTACTTATTGATGTTAAACAACCGCACACCATGGAACTGCGGCAATTTAGGGAGCGTAACCACCACAAGTGAAATGAAATTGGCTATAAAGTGTTCCGTGTTGTTGCGAGTGTACAAGCATGTGAGTAAGAATCTGAAAGAAATCAAGAGTATGAAAATTATTGTTCAATTCAATAGAATAGGTTCCTGGCGTTGGGACCGATGTTGGGAAATCCTATGAAACAATTAATATTGTGCACTTACAGGACAATGGGAACGGCTGTGAGGAACTTGCGGGTGGTAGTCAGTTGCACGCCGTCGTCAATCTGTTCCCAGTGTGTCCATCGTCGACTAGGATCATTCTCCGTGCTCAGCCAAGGAGCCCCTTTGACAACGTGTAGGAAGTACAGGTGAGCCTGGACACGAAACGATTAAGACCGAAATCACACTCGGACTTGGGCACTTACCGCATTGTGGAGCAGGTTGGTGGCCGTCCATGCCCATGGAATGCTGACAAATGGTACTGATAAGAACAGCAGGTGCACCAACAGCAGGCCCAGCAGGTAGGCCAACCAGAACCCGCGGGCACTCAGCCAGGAGCTGTTAGGATTCGGCTCGCCGTGGCCTCCGGCAATGGACGTCATTTTATTTATTTAACAAATCACAATAGCATAAACAATAGAGGCGGAGAAACGTCGATGATCATCGATATTTTTCTACCTCTTATAATATGTAAAACTATCACATTCGAGGAGGCGTTACGGCATATTGAAAGAAAAGGCAACGGTCACATTGCGCAGAAAATAGCAGCCATTTTGTTGTTTAAGCGTTGAAAATTTTCGGCGTTATTTCGATTAGAATTAAAGGGAAGAAAGAAAGCGTGCATATTAATATATTAAAAAGGCCTTATTGCCTTCAGGCCCAGAGCTTGACTAAAAAACAAAGAAACATCCACATTAACCCAGTAAGATGAGCGGTTCTAATGCAAAATCCTCGGGGACTGGTGAGCACCACTAGCGTTTAATCAAAAAAGTGTGCGACTTTCATTATTTTTATTATATTAAATAGGTTTTGGGAACCTCATGCTCATTCCCAGCATTGAGGAAAAAAACAAACAAATCCAACAGGAGACGATGATGGAGAAGTTACGGGCAAAGTATAGGAACAAGCCCAAAACGTACGAGGAGATTAAGAAGTCAGTGCGAATGTACTTCATCGAGAAGCATTATCCGCTGGATCCGCTTTGCAAGGCCACGCTGCAGTCTGCGCTAGACAAGCTGCAGCACTACATCAAGGTGACATCGCGTCACGGCCTCGTTGAACGGTTGGAGAGTCTCTCAAGGCAGCTGGGCCTCAAATTCATGGAGGACCAACAGCTATTGTTCATCTCAACCGACATGTTTTATGTCGAGATTCTACTGGACGCTGCAGGCAGTCTGACAGACGTCAAAGTGCACCACGAGTGCAAGATAGAGCAACAGTCTAGCGAAATGGTTGCATGCCTCAAGTCCGGCGACTTTGCTGACTTCACGGTCCAGTTAGAGGGTCTGTCCTCTATATACCAGCTGAACGCCGAGCCAAAGGTTAAGAAGAAAGCGTTTGTTGCGCTGCAGGCGTTGGAAACTGATATCCAGACGCTCTACCAGATGCAGGTACAAAATCACTCCGGCGACAGCTATTCTCTGATGACTAGCTCTTCCGTCGGACTGGTGCTCCCTAGACGCGGTGGCCACCCGATGAAGCTTACCTACTTCTGCCCGCCGCTCCACCTGCCCGATGGTGATCCAAAGCTGGCCAGTGGGGACTTTAGCATTGATAAAGTGATGAGGAGCAGCCACGGCTTGAGTGCCACAGTCAACCTGGAGGGCTCTTCCGCTAACAAGTTGCAGACTATGCCGACGGTGTCGTTCGTCCGTGATGCGCAGACGGGCCTCGAGGTCCCCACCTACGCCCAGCTTAACCAGAACAACTCCCTGTTGATGCCGGCCACATATGTGCTTCGGCTGAACAAGCCCATGCCCGTGTGCCTTGAGTCGTTAAAGGGTTTGGGATTGCCTGGGCTGGACGCGATAGCTACACCCCCCACGGCACCCACCACAGTGCTGAATCTAATTGTACAGACTGCGTCCAAACAGGCGATTAGGAATACACAGCGCGGTCTATATGTAAATCTGCCGAAAGAGACACATTGCTACTTCTTTACCGACAACCGTAAACTTCAGGGCACGCTGGTGTCTTCGCTGCCCTTCACTGAGCCCGCCCAAGTGCCAAGGATCATAGCGTTCCTGAAGAAGCAGGCACTGTTTTATACCCTTCTAGCCAGTTGCGTTCGCGAGCAGCAAAAGCAATATAATGGTATGTACATACAAACTTCTTTGTTTTGAGTCTGTATTTTTAGAGCAGCATTTTCCTTTCTTTGTTATGTTATAGACATGGACAGCACTGTGATACTGGAAGTGACTGCCGTCTCCTTCAATCAGATCACCGTTGAGCTGCAGCATCCGTACGAGGAGTCGTTAGCTACGGTGGATTTTTTGCTGGAAGACGGTCAGCCTACCTGTAGCGTCTACTGTCTGAGTAATGAGTACGAGCAGCTCTCCCAAAAACTCACCCGCACTGTCCGTAAGGTGGTTTCCATCCCAATGGTTATCTACAAGTTGCTCAAGTGCTGGGACGAAGAGCACGAGTTCAAGTTGCATGGCGTTATTGGTCCCGGAACGGGCGCTGCAGGAGCAATAGGAGGGGGAGGAGGCGGCGGATCAGTTGGAGGCGGAGGAAGCAATACTTTCAATCAGTTCAACATGGACACGGCACCGGCTCAAGATGGAAGTCTGCCTGGTGGTGGCTTCGCCAACATCAACAACCTTAAGATGGACTCAAAAACGCGGTCTCTAGCAGATTCCTTTGCTGCCTCAACCTCGGCTGCCGCGGCTATCGCTGGTCTGATAAACTTAAAACGAGAGACGGATTCCCAGGCTGGCATTTCACCTGGCCCCGGAGGCTCCGTTAGCTGTACCTCCAGTTCATCAGCCACCGTAAAAACCACCGATCAGGAAATTGCTGACAAGTACAAGAATATCTGGAAGGACAAGACCCCGAATCTGAAGCACTGTGTCAGCATTACACCCATTTCAGGAGACGGCAAGTCCAGTTCAGTTGGACCGTCTAGCACCAGTGGAGTCGGTTCCGGCGTCGAGGTTCAACGAACTGGTGGCATTGAGATAATTCCACTAAACGCTCAGACTTCTGTAGCTGGCGGTGGGGCATCTTCCTCGTCTAGTGCTGCAGCTACAACCATTACTATCACTCCAATCACAGGGGGTAAGGAATCTATAAAGGAGTCGTCGAAGAAAAGTAACACTACCACGGTCGGATCAGGCGTGGCAACTAAGCGACCACATGAAAGCATTGCCAGTGGCTCATCCTCTAGTGGAAGCGGATCAAGTGGTTCGACTTCATCCTCCACTAGCAGCAGCTCCTCCGATATACAAAAGGAGAAGAAACGCAAAAAGAAGCGCGACGATTCACCGATGGGACCGCCGGAGAAGATCTACTCGCGGCAAAACTCGCCAGCTGCTGGCGGCGATTGCTCCACGTCTGGCGGAGTAGTGCGAAAGTTTTCTTCCCCTTCGTCCTCCCCCAAGGCTGGCGGCGCAGGTCAGGGTCTAATGGCCGGAGTGCCACCGGGGCGTCCCAGCCCAAAGCACTCGCCCGTGTACAGCAGTCCTAAACATAACACCGCCTCCAACAGTCCAAAGTCACCGTTCGGCACCCACTCTCCAAAGCACGGATCATCCGGCAAACCGAGCATGTCCACGCTGAAAAGTGCGGCCACTGCAGCAACCAGCCTGAGTCCCAAGGGTGATAAGCCAACATCTTCTGCGGGCGCCGTACCATCAGGTGCTGTACCCTCCTCTTCGGGTCCTGGTGTTGCTCCTGGTCTGGTGCGATCATTTGCCAGCGTTGGCGCACCACCACCACCACCACCAGTTCCTCCACTAACCAGCACGACCGGATCACTTGGGAGCGGGAATAGCGGACAAAGCGGTAAAAAAGAGAAATCGTCGTCTACATCTGGTTCCAATTCCTCTTCATCTACAATGGGTGCAGGTGGATCTTCCGCCGCTGGGGGAGGAATTTCCCCAGCCAGTGTGGCAGCTGCAGTAGCCGCCTTGAAATCTTCGCAGCAGCAGCAGCTGAAGTCTTCGGTTGCCAGTCTTTCTCATTTAGCAGCTGGTGGAGGATTAGGCAACTACGCGGCCACATCGGGTGGACCATCGGCAGCATCAGTGGTGGTGGGAGCAGGAGCTGGAGCAGGAGCTTCTGGCATGGAGCTGAGCGCCCTGCGGAAGAGTATGGCGGGAGGTGCGGTAAGTCCGTTTTCATTATAAGTGCTCCACTCCACTCCACACGACACCAACCCACCCCCAGCATATCTCACTGGAAGCCTAACAAGTAGTTGATTCTCTGCCAATTTTCCCTCTAACCTAATGCAGCAGAATCAAACAGAATCCTAACTTTAAACTAATGCAAATACTGTATTTACTTAGTTTTAAAATTATATATTTTGTAATTTCCTATTTCCGCTGTAGTTAAAGATGACAATTGTTACTCTGTTATTATTATTATTTTGTTGTTTGTGTGTCTTTTCCTATATATTATTTTTGTAAATATATATTATATCCTATTATTAATCATATCCAGCCGCATCCGTTTTATTTTCGACTAAATCCAAAATTTATTTATGGTAAAGGGGCTTCTCTGTAGCATCTCTGAAAAGCAAGCTTACCACTACTATCCCTGCATTGAGCACGTATGTATGTATTTATTTTTTTCTCTTTGGCATGTTTGTTTTTTTAAAGTCCTAACATTTATATTTATGAAATTCTAACTAAGCATTGTCATAGTATCAATCAACTACTTGCGCATTGTAAACTTAGTTTTGATCGATTTCCTTGTGCCCTTTGTTGGTATGAAACTCGTAGAGCCTTGGCTGAGAACTCGAACATAGAGAGTCATTTAATTAATGGCTTTGCACTCTTAACAATTCTTTAATCTTTGAATTTTAAACAAATACTTCAATATGTTTTATACTTTACAAACTTACAAAAGCTACAAAGTTGTGATTATGTGCTGTCTTAATACGTAAACACTAAGTTTTGCTTTGTACTAAATAAAATATAATGAATTGCATGCAAACTCCTTGTGTAAGCAGCTATGCGCATATCTATCGATACATATGTCTATGTTAAATCTCTTAAAGGGTATACGTTTATGCTAATGCTAACATATAGCATTTTCTTAGTTCTTGCATTGGTGCAAAGATTGATTTTGAGTAACTTTTCATTTTTGAGATAAGTGCAAAGTTCAAGTGATTCGCACGGGACAAAAACAGAAAGTGACTTTTTAGGTCGACCAATTTAAACGCCAGCTTCTACGAATCCTCAGGCAATATTTTAATGCAAGTTTTTTTTTTAAATTTAATTAGATTTGCACGGGACATTTTATATAATCGGACTTTGCATGTTGTTTTTACTATTTCAGTAGGTTACATATTATATTATATATATTATATTACATATGCGTTTCATATTGACTCTACATTATTCTATTTGTATTAGAAAACAAAAGTGAAAGTATAATGCCTTGGTTTTGATGTTTTTTGTTTTCTTTTTTGTCAAAAGAAAACGGGACCTTTACATTTTTTTTTTTTATCAAAATAATGAAAACTCTAGTTTACGCATATTTTTCTCAGAATATTTCGAAATTTGTTTTAGAGCATACTAATAATTTTAAATTAGATCAATTGGAACATTTCATAATCATACTATGTTAGAAAAAAATATTTTACTGAAGTTTTAGTGTTCCGTCCGCGGTGGACCTTTCTGTAGAAATGCACATATGTATATGAATACATATTAATATTTGAGTGTTTTTTCGAATTTCAAAAAGCTTTGCGTAGAAGTTTTTGCCCAGAAGGATTAATTATTAGAAATCTTAGGTTCAAATTGTAACAAAGTAAAGGAACATACCAATACACATAAAAAGATGAGTAGCGTAATAAGTTTTCTTTTGCTGTAGCTTTTCGTGCTTGCCCTTTTAAAATTTTCTTTAAAAACCATAAAGGTCTCTAGAGCCAGCTGCTGTGCGCACATTTCCTCTGTAACATTCTAAGTCTGTCCGTCTGCATACGCACTTGCTTTATCAGGTATACTCACACGCTGTCAAAAATTAATTGATAATGGAAATTCAGATTTATGGGCGTTAGGCATCTTATTATTATGTCTTTGGTATAATGATTATAACTTTGATTGCGGTTTTATTTATAATTTTCTATTTATTATTGGAAAACAATACCTAAAGACAATTTCTTAAACATAAATATCTACTAACGGGGTTTGTTCTGTTCTTTTCTCTTTTTCTCTTTCTCCTCCTTCTTCACAACCTTTAAAAAACCTGGCGCTTCTTTTAACTTTTATTTATTATATTACTGTTGTACGATTGATTCATTTTGATTGTTTTAATTTGTATTTCGTTTTGGTTTCGTTTGTTTCCTTACACGCACACAACCACATGCTTACTTTGTCAGGTTAGTTTGATGACGTCGACGGCAGCTTTAGCAACAACAACACCGGCAACAGCAGCAGCAGCAGCAACAACAACAGCAGCAACATCAGCGGGACAATTGGTTCCGCCAACATCGCTGGTGGGATCACGACAGGGTCCGGGAGCACCAGCAGTGGCGGCAGCACCGCCAACAGCGGCAGCAGCAGCAACACTAGCAACAACTCTAGCAACAGCAGCAGCAGCAGCAGCGGCAACGGCAACAATGCTACAACAGCAGCCGGGAGTAGTGCCACCTAGTAGCTGCTTGGCAACTAGCGGTTGCACTTTGGACTCCGCCGGAGGCAACACTCTTGCCGGAGTTTCCACGGAGTATATGGTGAAGCCCAGCAGCCAGGAGGGTCTTAAGCTAACCATCAACAAGACGGGTAGCAACAAGAGCTCCAGCTCTGGTTCCGGCTCCATCTCCAGTTCTTCAACCGGCGGCCAGGGGAAATCGAAAAGCAGCAGTGGAGGTGTGTCGAGCTCATCGGGGTCATCTGGATCCACCAAAAAGCAGCACACGGGTCTTAAGCCGGGAGTGAACAGTGGACCCGCCTCCAAAAAAGCCACAGCAGCAGCTTCAACCGCAGCTAGCTCTTCTTCCAGTAAGCATCTCTTCCAGAAGGCGAATTCATCTGGCAACCTCAGTACTAAATTGAGTGGGTCCAGTGCCGGTGGAGGAGTGCCGCTTACAAAGAGCAACAGCACAAACTCTTTCCAGGAACACAACGCACCTAGGCGACGACCCAGCATGGGTGGACTCGGTACCGTTAGTGGTGGTGGTAACAGTTCTCAGCGCAAGTCCAGTAACACTGTGGTGGGCCTAGGCGGATCTTCGGGGGCAGTCTCACCAGCTGCTCACGGTGGCTCCACTTCACAGCCACCGCCCCGATTTGATCATCACACCGACATGATGACCATCCTGCAGTACGCTTCACCAACGATGGCCGCCAGTATGGAGGGGTTCATTAAAGGGCTCCACAATAAGTTCCAGATACCGAAACTTTCGCAAAGAGGAAGCGGGACAAACCCCCCAAGTGGACGTAGTACTCCTAGCGCGGATCAGCTGCCCACGACCACATCAGCTTCCACATCTAGTGCAACTGTCCCTTCCAGCGGTGTGCAAGACCCGGAAGCCAAGCCGCCGGCACCACACCCTTCGCCCGGGGGCAATGATGGCCTCCTTAACCTTAGCAGCACGGCCGCAGTGCCGTCTGGGGATGGCATTGATGAGGAGCTTCTGGCCAGCCTGGCCGGCGAATGACGGAAGGTGCACACTCAAGAGATATTCCTGTTGCTCTATGCGATTCGCTTAGTTAGTTCGATTAGTTAAGTGAGTTTTGAAATTAAGAATAATATAGAGGCCAATTTTGATCCCTGTTAAACTAAAAGTTTTACTTAATCTTTCTTGATTTTACATTTTATTTTAACTTATTGTTCTTTACTCTTATGCCAATATAAATATTTCTTTAAATTAAAAAAAAAAAAGATAGAAAATTTGGTACAAAATCTCAGAGATTTTAATGGATTCTGTGGAGTCGTATAATAAAAAAAGAACTGTTGAACCTTTATTTAAAAATGTATATTAGGTAAAACATAGCGATATCAAGTGCAAAACGAGTCGCTCTAAATATTATATAAAATATAAAGATATTTAACAAAGGCTATTGTATTGTCTTTCTTTAAGAACTAATAGAAAATTTCACAAATAACTGTAACTGGCTTACGCGCATACAAACGCAATGACTTGCCCCTCCCCCCACTAAACGGTTAGTGCATAAGAGCAAAAATATAACAAAAACCGTTTAGCGAAGACCAGTTCATTTAAAAGAAAATATAAACGGTTCATCTCAGAATGTTTGCTGAAGAGGGTGTATGGACTTATTAGTGCAAGCTCTGCTTAATAGAAGTTTAAGAAAATATTGAATTTTATAGGAAATGGTTTTACAATTTATTTTTTAACAATAGGTGTTAGGGGTTTGGTTTAAGCGTTTGTAAATAATTCCGAAATAGCCCGTAGGAAGTTTTTTTCAAATTCTTGCTCAGAGAATCTTTCCACCGAAGCTCTGAAAATAAAACCAATTAATGAAAATTACAAAAATAATGGCTAATGGTAGGTACCTGGCTGCACTCCGAATTCCATTCATTTCAGCGTTGTTAACAATGATATTTAATATGTTGTCAGCATACTCAACTGCGTCAGTTGCTAGGAATCCATTCTGACTTCCCTCAGAGGTTTCCACTATGTCCATCAACGGACCACCCGACCTATGTGCTACCATTATAAGCCCAGCTGCCATGCAATCAACGACTCCGATACCGAAGTGCTCGTTCCACATTGTGTGTATGCCAATATTGGCGGTTTGATACAATTTAAGCAGGTCGTCGTAGGGAACATTAACTTTAAATTGAACGTTGTTCTCCAGGGACAAATGTTTAGACAAATCCTGCATATTCTTTAATCTCTCATAGTCCTCGTCGTTTCGGCATGACCCCACAATCACCAATTTTATTCTACTCCACAGAGCCTCGTCATTGGCGAGAAGGGTTCTCAGCTCGTATATGGCTTGCAGTTGGAGAGGATGATCTTTTTCCGGTCGAAATTGTCCGACAGATAGAATGATGAATTCGTCGCCCTTGCCCGTGTGCTGAAGCTTTTTAAGATGTCCCACTTCGCACGGAGGGTACACCCGATGGGTCTTGAATGGGACATCCCACAATTGCAGTATATGATTTTCTGTCCACGAGGAGTTAACCATAATTGTCTCAGCGCAGCAGCCAACCCATTTATACATCTACACAAAAAGATTTTACCAATATGAGGAGGAATTCATTTACCTACATATAGCAACTTACCTTTGAGAACAAACGATAATAAGCTAGTTTGGTCCATGTTAAGAATGGATTCCTGGCCACATACTTTTTATTGTTGTGAGACATCTGCCGCTGCTGAACCCTCTTTAGCATATCCATACTGATGACCGGATAATGGACATAACAACCGATCTTGGCCTGGGCCAGATATCGAAATAGCGGAAATGTGAAGGCGTAGCCCATTGTGTCTATAAAAATATCGGGGGGAAACTTGCAAAGCGCTTCCAGGCCCAACACCATCGATCCAATACTTTGTCCCAGCAAAGTAAAGTGCGGATAGTTCTTGGCCTCTATCCAGTGGCGTTGTTTCAGAAACACGAATTTCACGTTGTCACTGTCGACGGCAATGTTGAACACATTCTTGGCCTTTTGTAAAATGGAACTGGGCGAAGCATCTATATCGCCTGTGTAAATGATTATTTTGGTATTGGGGTACTTCTCCTAGGAAAGACAGATTTAAATGATAATTATACAAGCTACTATTACTTTTGATACTGACCTAAATAATCATGCAAAATGATTCTAATATTTTTAACTTTAAATATATAATTATAAAATTTTCAAAGACCCTTTTAAAATAAAGTAAAGGCAGTTATGATATAATTAGAGCCCTAAAAGACACGTACATAGGCATGATGCAACTTCATAAGCGGGCCTTATCAGCTTTGTTGAGGACGATAAACATTTGCAGATCTCTCTTTCCGCTCTCAGAGAGATATGCGGTAAAAAAGAGAACAATAGCATTTTTGTCCTTAAAGGACATAAGTGCTTGTAATAGAGCACTTTATATTTTTGCATTATGTACATAAGTTGGTATGTGGATGCACAGGTTCAATGTTTAATTTTAAAAATTACCTGCAACGCTTTTACAGCGCACCACAGGACACGTTCGCCACCTCCTCCCGCGTTACAGTAAGGATGAAAAATACCAATGTTTTTTTCCGAAGATTTGTGCAACTTCTTTTTCCGGCTTAACAGCCATTGTCTTAGCGAAATAAATGAAATAACTGCCGCAAGCACGCACGATAACAAGACCCAGAGACTGTAATAAAAATAAATGATGAATAGGAAAAGTAAAAGGTAAGCTATTTTACATTATAACAATCATTTCTGGTTTGTTTTTATCGACTCATAATTATTACACGTAAATAAAAATATTGCATTCTAGGGATGAGTAAAAATTGATTTCTATATCGATATGACCTCTTGCGTGAGAATATCGATTCTGGTTTTGGAAGAATCGATGTATCGTAGACCGTTTAAAAATATATAGGGTATTCCAATACGACTAAATGGCTGCGTTCAGCAGAACTACTTGATTACTAATCAGCGATGAATCAGTAATCAATGATCAAATTCTGCTGAATTTGATTTTGTTCATAAGAATATTAAATTGGACAACTGTACTTATACCTTAAAAGCACCTGTCGACCCTTTAAAGTATTTTTAAAATATTCCGAGCAGTATTTTTTGCCAGACACCTCATGAAATAATTTATTTACTTCATGTATTGCCTCCTCTCCTCCTATTTTTAAATTATTTCGTTCACTCCTGCATTTTACAGTCTAAAAAGAAAATTATAATTAAATATATAATTAACAATTAAAGAATAATAACTAATGCCACTGATTTCAAGACTAATGTGTATACAGTCATTTCCAAAATCGCGCACGCGACATTCGTACGTATTCAAAGTAAAAAAAGGTAAAAAGGAAGAAATTTTTTCTTATGAAAGACTAATAAAGTATATACATATATTCTTGATCAGCATCAACACCGAGTCGATCTTGCCACGTCCGTCTGTCCGTCCGTTTCTACGCAAACTTGTCCCTCAGTTTTTAAGCTATCTTAATGAAACTTTGCAGGTTGTCTTTAATATACTCTCGCTCGTACAAAAGTCTAAACGGGCCACTATACCATATAGCTGTCATACAAATGATCCATAAAGTTATAGAAAAAAATTATAACTTTACTGTTTTTTAACATATTATGATCAACTCTCGGTTATGAACTCTATATATTATTTTAGATTCCTAGATTTAATTTTATAAAAATCGTACTACTATATCATAGGGACACCATTGTCAGTTTTCAACATAACTTCTTTTACTTTTTAATTTCGTTTTTAGATTCATACAAATCGGACGACTTTATCATCTAGCTGCCATAGGAACGATCGGTAAATGTGAAGAAAAATTTACATGTAATACTTTACATGTAATAAATAAATATGAAAGTAATTCATACTATATTGGATAGGGATAGATTGCAATTGATACAATTGGAATCTGCAAGGGTATACAAACTTCGGCGTGCCGAAGTTAGCTTTCTTTCTTGTTTAGTTGTCCATTTCAATTATGAACGAATCAAATGATACTTGTCGGGAAGCCAGCCGATATTTAAGATGACATTATGTATCAGAAGCGTTTTGCAGAACACACTTGATTACAGATTACTGATCAATCTCTGATCAGTGATCAATTTGTTCTTCTGAACGCAGCCTACGCATAAATTGACATTGTAATAAAACTTTTAGAACAGACAGACTTAGGGGTGTAAAAACATCCTTATTTATAATTTGACGTAAAAATTTTAATTACTTTTTTTTTTGACTGTGGCATTTGTATTTGTAATTTGTATTCGTTGACCAAAATCTGCATATTTCTTCCAAAGACGTTCAAGTAACTTGAATTTAAACGTTACTTTGTGTCTACCACTGCTGCCCCAGTTAGTCGTATATCCGACCTGACATTATTCAGGGCAATTAATAAGTTAACGGTCAATATAACATATATTTACTTTTAAAACAGTACACCCAATCAGTTTGAACCCATAGTTTTTCCTGAAAAAAACCTACAGTTTGAACTTCTTGAACCTTTTTCTACAATTAGTCTTTGATAACGAACGGTGTTTTTTTACAATTTACATAAAATTTTTTACAAATTTTTAAATAACAGAAGATAACTTTGTACGTATAATATAAACTATAAAAATATTTTCAATCAATAAAATTGTTTTTATAACCATTATCTGTACAGAGAAGAAGAAGCACATCAGATTTAATATTTTTCCCTTCAATATAGAATGAAATACATATAAAAAGTAAGTCATGTACAGCTATGGTCATATAATTGGTACAAAAAAAATTCGTAAGCTAAAAGTACATTTTCGTTATAAAATGTTAATAAAAAGGAACAATCTAATATGACATTTTGTAGCCCAAATAATTAATACATGAAAAGATTTGAATTTGAAATCAAAATTTTGGCGATATTTATAAAAATATGGAGAAATGTGCAAAATAAGGTCGTCATATAATTGGCACTAATTCATTTAAACGGTTTATCGGATCGTTATCCTTTATGAAGGTCCACATCACAATTTCATATTTGCCTTTGACAGGACTTGTTTCCTTATGTTCGTGCGTCTAATTGGGTAAAAGGGTAAGATTTGCTCTTTCGAACTGTAGTCCTCTTCTAGTTCTAAGCCATTTTTCGAGGCTTTTACTTTCGAATCTTGCGTGGGGCCACATATAAAAGACATTTATTGACTAACGCTAGTGCATTGTATTAAATTTTTCGAAAACAATCCATGATTTTGATGACACTACGTTCTTCCACAGGACAAGTTTTTTCGCAACCCATTAAAGCTTAAATGTAGTAGAAAAATTATAAACTTAATTACAAATTACATAAAATTAGCAAAGAATAGCAAAAAATTAGTTCATTACTTAAAAAATTAAGATTTTAACAAAGTGTGTTAATTATGTGACCACCTAAAAACCGGTTCTTGAACAAAATCGAAAATTTAAGGAAAACCGAAAAATA
>VNJS01012857.1:0-26243 GCA_008042575.1 Drosophila watanabei | reverse complement strand
ATATTTATTGTAGATTATTCGGAATTTTTTCCCAACTCAACTGTTGCTTCCTTCACCCAGCTGCCCATTAAAGGTGTGCCACTTTGCTCTTTCCTTTGCCATCGCTTTTCCGACATCAGAACATGGATATACATATATACGGTATATATAGCTGGAAATTGACAGTGCAGACTGCGCAAGCGGGAAATGCATTGCACTTCCGTCATCAAATAGCAATTTTGCAAACATTTGCAATTACTTTTCCGACTCGATCCCAATATTGTATTGATTCCGTGCAAACATCCCACGGGAATGCAATTTGCCGCCACCTCTGCAGAGTGCGGAGTGCGGAGTGGGGGCGGCGAAAGAATGCTCATCATATTAACGCCGAGCACCGAGCATAAGGCGCTTCTGCTCGGCACCTCAGGCAGACAGTTGGCAAGTTGTCAAGCAGCATGCGTAGAATTAAAAGCCCTAAACTATGCAAAACTTACTCACCGCCTCGAACAAGGACTCGGGCCGAAAGGAAACGCTTTTTATGGCACAAAGGCGAAAATTCCCGGGGGGAGAGAGCAATGGCAGAGGGCAAACTAAAAGCCAAATCAACCCAACGGTCCGGCGTCCAAACAGCAAATGGCGGTCAGAACCATTCGAGTGAGTGTGTGATGGCAACAACAAACACCGACCTTTGAATCCTGTATACCCTTTCAGAGGCTTGGTGAAATATATTTGCAGATAGAGTCCAGACAGTTAAAGAATATATAAGTAAAAGTAATATATCTTTATCAAGTTTTCAATTCATAAAAACCGCATAAAAACGGTTTATTATGTGACTTATGCTGGGAGTACTTAAAATATATATATATATATATATATTGCGTTACAAATGCCTTCCGATAAGCGTAATACCCACGGAAAAGCAATAAAAAAAAGGAAAATAACAACTGGCAACTTTAGTTTTTGACATCCGGTCCATTTAGCCAACGACGACAACAACCTGGCAGCAATCAGGCGCATTTTCCGGCCCGGCTACTGGCTGTGGTTGTCATGCATTTTAAAGCACTCTCGACAAAAGTTGATTTCTCTTTTGACCCATTATGAAATTGCTCTGGCAATTTTGCATAAACAAATTACAAAGCAAACACAAACGCTGACCTTTCGGCACACAAGGAAACTGCGGAGCTGCGAAGAGGGGAAGCTGTGAGGAGAAGAAGCGGCGAATCTCAGAACTTACAATCAGAGCCAGACGACCTGCTTTCTGCTTTTGTCAGTTACTGGGTAACTTTTTATCTGCCTGTTTGCATAGGATCAAAAAAGGAATGAAGGATAGCGCGTGCATCCCAGGGCTGTTTTATTGAGTCCTTTAAGTTTTTAGTAAATAACACAAAGGCAACTCAAAGGCGACAACAAATTGCCAGTAAATGGGGACACAAAGTGTGCGAGTCCAACTTCTGAGGAATTTCGAATAAGTTTGCTTTAATTTTCAACTGGATTGATTTCCCTTAATGCCCACCGGGCTGGAGGTATACGACCTCCACCATGCAAATGATGCATAAAGTTTTGGGTATTGCCCAGAACGTGTGTGTGTGTGGGTGGGTGTGCGAGTGAAGTGGTTGACCTTTGATTGCCCGCCTCGTAGGATGTTCGCTCGCAGCTCAAATTAAAACCTCAAAGCGGTCAAACAAAGTTGCCGGCATGTGTGTGTTGTCCCGGACAGTTAATATGTTTCAGAGAAGTATTAATCGATGCACTCAGGATGGACGGCAGGACCTAGGGCCATACGTCCTTGCCACAGGATTAATTTTAAATATTGAATTCTGTATATAAAGAGTTATATATTCGTTGCTTCAATAAATGCAGCAAAAGTATAAATTCGTATCTGTAGTTATGAATACTGTGTAATAAATGTACTTGGTTTTAAACTACATCAAATGTAATTTGAAAACTCTAAAATTGAAATCGGTATTTACAATATATATTTTACAACTTTTAATTGTGGCAATTACAAGGCAACAAGAAATATTTTGTAAGAGTCCGGTAGAGTCAAGTTTTATATTATTTCCTTGTTGAAATATATTTGCATTGGGATGAAATTGGTGTACTTAAGAATTCATTTACCCATTCTATCTAACCAACTCTCTGACGTTATTAATTTCAATCTCAAAAATTTGAGTTTTCAGTGATCTCAAGAGCACTTTACTACTCCGAGAAACTGACTGGATAATTCGAAGAGGGAACTATTGGAGCAGCAGATCAATTATTACTTTAAGGATTTCTCCGATTCAACCAGGCAAAAGCCGACATACATATGTATCGTAATGTGGCCACATTCATTTTAAAGGCACATAACACGTGTGCATAATTCAGTTCGACTGTCTACACTCACCATGGGCAAAATTTGAAAAGTGGGCTCGAACAACGAGTGGTCCTGTTATATCGGCCATTGATGCATTTAGGCCAAACCGACCGCATGCTGCAACAACAACTACGATAGCAGCAGGGAAAACTATCTCAAGTTGATAAATATCCATCCGTAAAATGGAAAACACATTCAATAAGTTTTAGACAAGTTTTATCCATTACACCAAATGAGAGCACACGGCAAAGAAAGCCGAATTTTGTCGAGAACGAATCCCCCATGCCCGGGCACTTTCAAGGGGCCAACCGAAGCGGCCAGAATGCTAATCTACTGGAGAGACCGCACCTGGACGACAGCTCAGGTAGGGAAGGATAAAAGCAAGGAGAGCTGCAGCAGGTAAATACTCTGTCCAAAAGCCCATCGAAGCCGGAGACGAAGTCGAAGCCGATGTGTGGGCAAGCCTAAGCGAGGTGTAAGCCCCCTTTTTATGTTTGTTAGTCCATTGAAAAAACGTAAGAAGAGACCGATGGTAAGCCTTTCTGGGAAACACTAGAAAAAGTTCACACCTCGTTTGGAATTCTCGAAAATTTTAAAAGAAAATAGATTTGGCAATTAGGGAAATCTGTGGAAAATTATGTGTACACTTTTTATAAAAACATATTCATACAAGAGAAACGAATCAAACTTTTCTGTGTACTTTACTGTATCAAATAAATGCTATATTTTAAATAAGATAATTAAGTTTTATATGTAAGCAAATTTAGTGTTAAATATTAATTGATTTTTTGAGTGTACATGTGCGGCGTCTACAACATCTGCATATGCAGGAGCTACAGCCAAGCAGGGGCAGGACACGCAAAAGCGCAGCACAAATATTGACCAAACTCGTAAAGCATTCAGAGCTGGTGGACAACAATGCCGTGATAGAAGCGGGGGACCCAAGTGATGGCCAAATGCTGGGTCTTAACCTGGCAAAAACAGCAGCTGCACTAAAGGCATTGGCTATTACCACCTTGCCTTTGGCCGTGCACTTCATTTGCGTGTTTCTGTTTGTTTGATTTGCCATTCTCGCTTTCGCCGGCACTTAGCCATATTAATTTTCGAGTCGATGCTTCGATTTATTATGAAAATAACGCTGGCAGTCACCGGCAGGACAATGAGCTGCGGCAAGGATTGCTGGCAGGACTGCTGCTGTGGATCAAAGCAATACCGGAAACAGGAAACTGCCAACGGAAATGTACTTTGTCTTTTTGGCGGCGACGGCGGCGTAGTTGGAAAATACTTGGAGTAAAGTATGTCGAGCACAGGCACTGCTGTGCCACCACCAACACCAGCAGGAAAGGCAACAGAAATCGACGATGACACTGCCAGAAGCAGGAGACTCTGGCTCTGGCTCTGGCTCTGGCTTCAGCTATGCCATGCCGAAGGCCCAGTTGGATAGACGCCAAGCCAAGTCAAGTCGAGTCGGACTAGGGCAAGACGGCTAAGGAAATGTCTTTTATACACTTAAAGAAAAATTAATTATGGGAATCTTATTTGACTTGTAGATATTCTAGTCTGTAGTTATATTAATTAGAATTGTCTATGTTATAATAAGAATTAATATCGCACTTTTACTTATTAAAATAAAAGGTATTTTTTCAAAAATCAATTAACAAATGCCTCAAATGAAGGCCTTGAGTATATTTGTAAATAAGAGAAACATATAAGTAAAATCATGCTGATTTTGATTAGAAATAAACTATAGAATAAGTTCTTAGTGTATTACCAGCACCTCCCCGCGGCTTCCTGAACTCCCCGCTTCCCTAGCCGTTGCTGCATTTATGCCTCTTAACAAGAATATTTGTCATTTGCTGTTAGCATTTTGGCTAAATGCGAAATTAAATGAAGTGGATTTACATATTTCGTAGCTCGCTGTACTTTTAAGTACACATGGCGGCGGGGCTCGGCACCCCCGGTCGCCCCCTTGGCGACGAACCACGGTCTATTCTTGTGTTGGCATGTGTAGGAAAAGTCCTTGCGCCTTCGCTTTTCCACTCCCCGATGGCGTGTGTTTGCAGCTGCTGCGGAAAATAACTTTTTAATGAGATAAACTCGTTGATTTCTAGATTCTGTGCGCTGTGGTTTCTTGGGTGGACCGTCGCCATGGCCCCGTTCTCCCCGCGGATTACACAAAGTTGCAAAATTTCTGTGACAAATTTATTTGTGTGCCGCATTATATTGCTCCGGCTCTGGCTCTGGGTCTAGCTCCCTTCTTTCTTCCGTTCCCTTCCGCAACACTCGAATATATCCTGGCTGCGTGAGTGTGTGGCAACTTAATGAGCTAGCAGACTGTTAAAGTAGCTCAACAGCTGCTGTCGCCATTGCAGTATTCCATTTTCTTGACTCAGCCGCTGTCTCGAAATTAAATTCAAATATTCAGCTTCTGCGACTGTGCCTCCGTTATAATTTGCCAAAAACTTTTGCCATTTTGGCAACTCTACAATTCGGAAATCTGCCGAGGAGCAGCGAGGAGTAAGAAATGGGCCAAGTATTTCGGTCGCATTAAAAAATGAATGAGTGCGAGCAGGAACCGAAGGACAATTGCACAGATGTACACATATGTGTCATTTCTATTGGATATTCAGCACCCGGGTTGAGTGACATGGCGAAAAGTCTGGCAAATGTAGAAGCGAGACGGATATTAAGGCTGAAACTTGGATGAACTTCGCACAAGGATCAGATTCAAAGGGTTCCCTATAAACAAAACTTACAAATATAGCTCAAACAAATTTAAATCTTAACACTTTACTTATTTAAAAATAAATCTCATAATTTTAATTTTAAAAAAGCTTTTTAGGTTTACCTACTGAAGTGCACGAATTAGCTCAAAAATTTGTATTATTAAACCCGCAGCAAATAACCGTAAATTACAGCGAAAAAACCCCATGGACATGAAGGGTTCCATGCCCAATATCCCAGGCAAATATTGACAATCCAGCACTTTGCCGAAGTGCTCCCTTCATGGCCAAGGAGTGCAGCCTGAATCTAATCAAATTACGAAGGATGTCACTGCTGCTTCGTGTCCGCTTCCTTTGGATATATTAAAAATCTATTTAAATATTCGCACTGCAGCCGTGTCCAGGACCGTTCATCCTATGGCATAATAAACTTTGATAACAAAATTTACTTGCCAACATTTCGTTAATAAAGCAACGTTCACGAGCCCTACCCCAGGAGCCCCGAATCCCGTCCGAGATCCTTCACGCTGTGCGTTATACTTTTAATAAGTTGCGACGAGCTGACGACAAAAAAGTTATCATTTATTAAAATTTTTGTCTTTCCAACGTAATTATAATAGTTTGATAAAACATCCTGCGCGACATCCAATACGCCATCCGCCCACACGACCGCCCTTCCAGTTTTTTGTGCGTCGCCTTCCCTCCCTTTTCTGGGACAAAGTTTCGCCTTTAATTTCCCTTTATCATGTTTCAAATTATTAAAAATTTATGCTTTCAACTGAAAGTAATTGAAAATGTTCAATAACTGCTGAGCGGGACAAAGAGTTATGGTCGCAGCTATTGGCCGTCGGACCGCTCTCCTGTTTTTTGATGCCAGACAAAGTTGCAGCCAAGTGCCAGAGCGAAGTCATCGACAATGACGGGCGATGGCGATGGCGATGGCGATGGCAATGGCTTTGCGATGGCTATGTCGATGGCCAGAGCTCTTTGAGCTGGGGTTGTGTAGTAAAAATTGCAGGCTACACTAAAAGTTAAGTGCGTCATCGTCGTCGCTGACATCGTAGCTCAAAACTGCTGCTGGCTGCTTCTATGCTACTTCGGGTTCTGCTTCTGTTGGCTGCCATAGTTTTTAGCAATTTCCTCTGTTTTATATAATTATGCGCACAGCGAAAATTATTAATGAGTCTCGGACGTGCCTTTGTTTCGCCTGGGCCATTGATAGTCCAGTTACGCGAAGGACAACCTTTGATGTCAGCTCGAGGAGGGAGTTCACAGAGAAAAATTAAACAAAGTCAAGCAAAGGCTATTCTTTTTTATGTTTCTTTAATATTTGTATAGTATGTTATTAATGAAGGTGTTGTAACTGTAGAACATGAGTAACTGCCTCTGCTTGTGACTCCTTTATGCACATTACTTCATATAGTTCCAGCTTTATTTATTCATTTCCAAGTTAAATTACATTTCCCTCAGTGTTCGGTCTGCCAATGACATATTGATCTGCACGTCTTGTATGAATATCAATTAACAAACAACAGACCAGAAGTCAAATCCCCCAAAAAAGAACAACAAAAAAATAGAAACAATTGACAGAGCCCCGTGACTCGGGGGACAGCACCTGTCTGGGGGCTTAGAGCCAATCAAACGCGGCTGTTGCCCGTCCGGGGTCGGGGAAGAACCGCAGAGAGCAGTCGGCAGGCATCTCTCAATAATAAAAGTAAACAAATTAAAACAGACAACAGGGCCACAAAAACGCGACAGCCACAAGCTGGGAAAACTTTCAGCCGTGAAACGACACAAGTTGGTCAGGTGCAGGCGGATCAGGCGGAGGGTGCCTGTATTCTGCACTTTCACAAAATTTGTCGATATTTTTCATGAAAATGTAAGCTGGATAAAATTAATTTAGTTTTTCGAGGTTGTCTCTTTTGTCCCCATTTTCACTGAAAGGAACATGAATTCAAATAATTGAAATTGATAAATTGACATTGTATTTGGCATTTATGCTAAAAATTTAATTTCAATAAAATAAAGCTCAGTTCTTACTCCCATATTCTCTCTGTATGCCAGGCGATTTGTGGCGGTGACCATGGGCTCCGTGCGCAGTTTAGCTGACGACGCGTAAGTCCATAAAATCCGCACTAATCTTACGGCGCGCGGTTCGACAAAACGCCAAACACTTTTTGTCAAATCATTCGAACACCTGATGTCTTGCTCAGGGAAAGAGGCCCAACAAGTGAGGTGCTGGGGCCAAGCAGGTGGTGGTGGGTGCTGCGGTAAGTGGTAGGTGGGAAGTGGAAAGTGGGTGGTGACGGGTTCATAAAAGCGCTTTGTCACAGGGCAATTTCCGTGCGGAAATAAACGAGCTGGTCCGGTGCCGTTGCCGTTGCCGTTACCCTGGTGTCGAGCGTAATAATAGATTTTTAGCAAAGTTGTTAAAATTTCCCTACCCCCACGCCCAAGGACTCTCGGCCCCACCCCCCTACACCCACACACGGCCAAGTCTTGAGCCAGAAGGGCCTGGAAGTAAATAAGTCGAAAGAAAAACAATTAAGGCAGATAATAATAATATGAAGAACCGGCAACAGGAGCCGGCGAAAAAAGAAAAGGAAAAAACTTTCACTTTGGCTCATTTTCACATTCAGAACTTTGCATTTAACTTTTGGCTGCTCTTCTGCCTTCTTTTTTTGCCTCTTTGCTATCATTTACACTTGATTATGGTGAGATGCGAACGAATACAGACAGAATCTTATCGTGTAATTAGGAAAACATGGGGTCCTCTGGCAGTCCTGGCAATGTGGATGTGGTAGAACAAAACTAAGATATACTAGAATAAATTAAGCAATTATAATTACAAGTAAGTGATCTTTGAAAAGTACGACTACAATATAAATAAATAAAGTTAAAGGTTTACTTACTTACTTAAAACCGCTTGTATAAAAAACAATTCTTTTTTGTGGCTTTAATTTAAGAGTAAAAATTGAGTAGTTCGGCCATAAATATTTACAAATATTTACAAATAGTACTTACACAAAAACAACTTTTTAACAGATTACCGAAGAATCTACCAAACTCTGAAAACTCAAATAACAATAGTTGTGTGATATTTACAAACAATAATGAATAAATTATTCAGTATTTGTCAATGATTTCGTGCAATCGTCCTAGCCCATTTCCGTGGCACTACTTCAAGTATTTTTTTCTCCTGTAAAAAGTTTTTTGGCCGGGAAATACCTCGCAAGTGAAAAGTACAAGCTTACGCACATAGATATCATACCCACACACCGCACACAAACCCACGCCGAAAATGTTGATGAACAATTTCGGTTCGGGGGTTCTTTTTCCTGGTCGAGGACCTGCCTAATTGCTGGGGCTTCTGTGAAGAGACAGAGAGAGTTCCCCTCGCTGCCCGCTAATAGAAATTTAATGGAAATGAACACGTGCGGCAAAAATTTTATGCCGCCTAAGTAGGCTGCTAAAAAATTCATGTCAGAGGCCACTTGACAGCCGACTCGATCGGCAACCGATGAGCCGAGTTCCGAGTTCTGAGTTCCGAGTTCCGAATTGCGAGCTGCCATCTTATCTCAGCTGCGAGTTTCACTGGCTTTCAAAACAAAGAAGCGGCAAGGGCAATAAATATATATGCCACTCGGGCTGCGGGGGGTGCGAAAACTTTCACCACATTGGCAGAAAGCATTTATTACGCAGCGCGTTCTATTCAATTATTCAGGCGCGGCATCCGCTGCTGCCTCCTTAAAGGACCCTAAATAATGTACAATCCTCTGCAGCTGCATTATATGAAAATGCATGTACTCTTCCCCTGGTCCCACCAAGAAAGGATGCCCAGGAAGGAAGCCAGCTGACGTGCGTCCAAGAAGCGCGACATTCGCGCCCTTGTTTTGCCAAATGGCAAAGTTTTATTTCCGCGCTGCACTCAAATGAAAAATAAATATGACAGTCGACGGCCTCGCATTCGCACTTGCACTGCCAGAGAGGCAGGCGGCTCGGAGGCCAGGACAAAGACACTTGCATATTAAATGACTTTAAATAGTCAGGACAATGCAGCTGGCTCCTTTTTCTGGAAGACGCTTCTACTTCTCCTGCTGCTGCCTCCGCTGCTGCTCCTTCTGCTCCTGCTACTGCTACTGCTGCGTCAGCACCGCATTAGGTTTATAAATTAGAAATGATGGGACCATGCCCCAAGGGACTGTCCCAGCAGTTCGGTAAGTGGTGAACCCGACTCTGACATACCAATTAGATTTATCTGAAGACTTATTCCCCAAATACACACGAACATTTTTGGTTTTCAGCTAAAGAGAAGACACATTTTATTTTTAACATCCCTTTTATGCATTTTCTTGAGTTTGTTTGCGACTGACTCTAGACCCACATACCTCTTTCATACCCTTGGAAGGCGAGTTTAAAGCTTTACAGCGGCGTGAACTCGGCGCGGGGTCATTTGTTCAGTTAGGGCTCAGCATAAGTTATGCAAATGCGCTTATGCCGGCGACAAAAGCCCGGAAAAGCCAACTAATGCGTCTAATGATCAGCTTCGCAGGGAATATACATAGATGTATCTATATCCAAATCCTCCACGCACTTAACCGGCAAAGGGGGGCTCCCTGAGAGATACTAATTGGTTTAATTAAGCAATCACAAATTAAGATGGCACACAATGCAATATGCAGTGGTGCGATGCCATAAACGCGTAATCCATACCCACCACTTGGTTAACGTGATTATATTGCTAGTGTGGTGGCATAGTAACCACCCCACAGCAACCGCGCTTTAAACTGCCTGATTAGAATGGACCGTGTGTGTGGCAAGAAGGTCACCCGTTACAATCCAATCAAGCCAACATCAGGAGTATTGCTTAACCAAAAGCGCTTTCAGTGTAATGCCCACTGTAAGCCAGGGAGTGGATGCTCTAAGGAAGATTTTACTTTGTGTGTGGCAAGGAGGTCACCCCTTACAATCCAATCAAGCCAACATCTGGAGTATTGCTTAACTAAAAGCGAGTGCCAGGAAATACTACTGAAAGCAAAGAGAGTGGATGCTTCAAGGAAGATGTTGCTTTCTGACTTGGCAAATATTTCTACGGACATTTTGTATATATTTAACAAACGCTCATAGCTTTCTTAGCCAGGCATTGAATCCAAATTATCAAGTATCTAGTTCAACAAGATTTAATTCATTTAAAATCCGATTTCAGAACTCTTTGAATCAATCATTTTAGCGCTTTTATGTCGACCATCACTGTTAGTGCTTGTGGGAGCGGAAAATTCGGCGCAGAGTTTGGAACCGGAGTGTGTTTCGTGGGCGTGGCAGTTCAATGTGCGTGTGGCAAACCACATTTGCGAGATGGTTCATATCCATATCTAAATTAACCGCAGCATCGCTGAAATTTCAGTATAATTTCCGATAATCGGAGTGGGATCACAGGTAACCATTTCCATTTGACCTTGCCGTCTGTGTGCTTTTGCATTAGCGTAGCAAGCGGCCAAGTAAAACTTAACCCAGTTAGCCAACTAGTCTGTATTGACAAGTGTTAATTAATTTGGGCCCTCACTTCGGGCAACGTTGTTAACATGTGTTTGCTGTCGTCGAAAGCGATGGAATTTAATTGGATTGTGACTTATGTAGATGACTAGTTAAAGGGTAAATCATTATCAAAATCTAAAAAAATCAATTTTAAAACTAAGTTCAACACTATTTGTGAAATATTTTAACGGTAATGTTGGTTCTTATCAATTTCATAATTACTTAATTTTAAATTTTAAACTTAACAGAGAATACACACATTCCATCAAACGAATTATTGCTCAATTTAATTATTTTTGTGTTATTCTGGTGCTATAAACTGAGACACTATAATATAATACTATTTGTATTTGAACTTTTTTTAGCTTAAGTCGCACGATACCGTGTTTTAAAGTAAGCTCTTCTATAAAAGAGAATTTAGTAATCATTCGACCCCCTATACGAACATCTTAATTATAAATAATTTATAAAATTCCGTCTTTGCATGGACAGCACGCAACCCAATTCAAGATATTAAAATGGCGGAAGGAGCTGGAAAAGAAAACAGGAAATGCGGGGCCCATTTATAAGCGTTATGGCGACGACAGGCATAAATGGGCAACGATAATCACAGCTAAAAGTCATCAACATAATAAACCCAAGTTTTCCTTTCATATGCACTCTGTCCGTCAGTCGGTCCGTCCGTCCCCTCGGACAATGGCAATCAAAGGGGAGTCCCGAGTCGGGGGGACTCGGGCATGAGACCGGATGACGGCGGATGGGATGAGCAGGGACAAAAGCTAGCAGCAACATTTAAACATTTATGGCAACATATTTGATCACGTTTTCTCAATCATTGCCCTTACGACCCTAATCAAATTTCACCTGATGGCAGCCAGAAATTTACCAAAAACCATGAACACACTGTGCACTGATTGCTGCCGTTGGGGCTGCCACCGGACCAAAAATTTCGATGGTCTCCCGCCGCCGGGGTGGCGATCCGTTCGTGCGGACAGTTTCGGGGCATCCGGGTGCGGACTTGGGAATGGGAAATATTTTGTTTTGATTACAAGTTGACGGTGGCTCCTTTATTTTATTATGAATCTAATTCCTTATAATTCGTAACATATGTTTCGACCAAGAAGCCCTGCGCTGGCTTTGAATTACAAATCAGGCAGCAGAAGGTCAGCAACGTTTCTTGGAAAATTTAAGTTAAGTTAAGACATCGCTGATGACGTTTCCCCTTTGAAGGTTGCTGCTTTTTTGGGCAAAAAGCAAACGCCAGTTGGGCCGGCCATTAGACTAATGCCAAGCGATTTGAGTTTTGCATTTTGCCCAAAGGGCGCGCTCCAAACTTGGTGACACTTTAAGGACCTTTCCGGCTGCGTGTGCCCCCAGAAAACAGGCAAACGGGAAAGCTCTATCCGACTGTCGCCCGTATGAATATTTCATGTCAAACACACGTCATTAGAGAGGGACGGCGACTCGAAAAAAGAATCAAGCGAGTGAGTTTCCTTTCAGCCCGGTTCGGTTAGTCAGTCAGTGGGATTTCAATATTTTTCAGCGCCCTCGAACGGAGCGAGTCGAGTCGAGACAAGAGACAGCAGCATCACCAAAGCCTGGCGAAACCAAAGTGAATCGGTTTGCACTGAAAGAACTATAGAAAATTCCACAGAAAGAGATTCAACCTTAAAAGGTTAGCTATCTTTATATAGAAAAGGTTTCTATAATGATGAGTTAATTTACAATGTTTGAAACTAAAATTGGAATTACTTTGGGGAAAGGCTCATCAATTACTTGGTAAGAAATAGTAATAGATTGAAGGTTTATGATATAAATTTTTTAATAAATTCTTATAATATTAATAGGGGCTAAAAATTGTTTAAAACATCTTTAATAAATTCTGGTGAATTTTAGGTGCTCTATTTTCTCTGCGTGCTCATGTGGGTGGGCGCTTGTTTGGTAGGCGTGGCATATGTGCTCCGCTTTTACTGTGGCATGTGCACGAGCCCGTGCATGTAATTTACCTAAAGCTCGATGCGCCGGTAGCATCAGCTCCCTGGTTCCAAAGCTCCAATTGCTGATGTTGCCGTTGCCTGCGCCTGTGCCTGTGCCGTTGCCGTTGCAGCTCTCGGAGTAAATGCGGCAGCTGACCTATTCTAGCAGTCAACCATAAATCCACACTGATGATGTACTTCATGCTATTGTGCTGTGGAATTATATCGCATATTTTTGGTTTCTATTGCACATTCCTTTCTGGCAGGCCACACCAGTGCCGAGGGCGGGTGCAGGAGTTTGTGGATCTCTGTGTGAGTGGATGTGTGTGAGCCGGATGGGCGTGTCCCGTGCACAGGACGAGTATCTGCTGGCACGCCATTTCATCATCATCAAACGGCAGCCACAGCGGCTACAACAGCGACCTGGCAAGACGGCATCCGTTTGGCCAAAACCTCCCGTTGGAGGCCTGCCACCTGCCACCTACTCCACAAATTCGTTATCTGATGATATGCAGCGTGTCCTGAGAGAGTGGGCAGTGGGGCTGGGGCTGGGGCTGGGGCTGCAACGAGATACAACGAGCGACTGGGACAGATAGACAGCTCTTCGTCCGGGCTTTGAAACGCGCACGCCAAGGAATTTTAGACTCCCAGTTTGTAGTAGAGGGTAACGTTATGCTCCATTTTGCCTCTGGTCACTTTAAGTCATCAACAGACGATCAGGATCACTGGTATAAGTCCTGCTGACGAGCTAGATGTGAATCAGGCTACTAAACCCATTGAAATAGAGCTGTAAAGTGAACTTGCAAGTTTTAAAGGATCCCCCCAGTTTCAATTAGTTGATTAACAAAGTACTTCGGTCACATATTATAAAACATTAAACCTACTTTTCCAATCCTTTTTCAATATTCAAAAAAGAGATAATATTCCAGACGATACAAATTATTTACCAAGTCCACTTCATAAAGTGGAACCCATTCAACTGTCTTTAAATTCGCCTGACATCTTGCCACCCCTCCAAAGGTAAGCCACTGTGCTCACCGAGTCGCCCATTAGAGCAATAAAAACCAATTGTCAGACATTTGCAATTATATTCTTTCCGGGAGAGAAACAAAGGACACCCAATCCCAGCCAATCGCCGTCCTTTTTCGCTCTATCCTTTTGTGCAATTTGCTCCGTTCGGTTTGCTGCGATTTGTGTTTTATTTCCGCTGTGTAAATCGCAGTTACAAATGCAAATGTAACTAAACCAATAATATTTTCAACCCGGCTGGAGGGAGCGAAACAGGGGCACCAGCTGTACAGATGCACTGAGCAAAAGTAACTCAATTAAGGTTTACTTTTAGAGGAAGAAATAAATTAAATATAAGAATTAGACAATGGTTTTAATCTTTAAAGATATCATGATAAGGTTAATTTGGGAGAGTAAAACCTAAGCTTCTTTTCTTAATAAAGCACAGGGATCTTGGCAGAAAAGAGAATATATATAAATGTTTTGAAATTGAACTTATTTGGCGTTAGCGTAAAACTATAATTAGTTGTTAGTAGGTTGATGGTGGGACTCCCATCTTTTACCAATATTAACAGAATATTATAATTATTTAATTGAAATTTATTTGGTGAGCTAGTTCTACAATATAGAGTCCCATAAGCTCAAAGTAATGTGCTCCTTAGTTTTCTCGGTGTGCCAGTGCCACTGCTATTTGCTCAGAGGGACTGCACTGGATTGGGTGAGGGGGGTCGAAGGAACCGGGGGAGAGAGGCGACTATGTGCAACATGGATTTTCCGCATGTGACCAGCAGCAGCTAGTCAGATGCATTTTTTATCGACGCGAGTAGATGCGAATATGGCGAGTTCGGGCGGCAGCTTCCCCGTGCAGCGTTCTCGCAAAAGTTAATTGCCGTGCAATTTTTGTATGCATAAATAACGGTAAATTTGTTATACACATCACTTTGATTGCGCCCGCTAAATCATCACAACAGCAGGACCAGGAGCTGCAACATCAGGAGCAGCAGCAGCAGCAGTTGACGAAAAACATTTCCAGCCCCAAAAGCCCGTAGCCAAATGCGCGTAAAAACACATCAAATGACTCAAAATTTGTGCGCCGGCAGCAAAAACTGTAATATTTATTTATATAAAATATGCCTGACCAACGAATTTTGATTTAAGCCAAATAAAATATTAAAACAACAAAATGTTAGCGGCCTCCCCATGAATGATGGCGAAATATTTTCACAACTATTTGGCCTCGTCCCCGGGCGGGAGTTAAATGAAATATTAGCACAAGCTTCCAACTAATCGTTTGCAAATTTTTCCATAGTCGCAAATATATAATAATATTAACCACTTGTGCAGGCAGTCAATCTGCAATATATGGTTATTTCTATAAATTGTTTAGGGGCTTAAATACGCAATTGAATTGCCAGATGTTACCTCCAAAACCAAATGTATTCATCCGACTTTACCATTATTTGTTTCGAATATTTTTCCATCTCTTAATGAATGCGAAAGCTGCATCGATTTTTCGATGAATCATCGTTAGGCATTTAGCGGTAAATGATAACTTATTTATACAATTTTTTGAAGACATCAAGTACAGGGCCGCGGCAAACGGAGCTCCGCTGACATTTAATCTTATTGATTGATGACAGACTGTCAGTCGTATAGCCCCCAAGGCAGACCCTAGCAGAATAGCAGACTTTAGGGTCCCCGCATCCTCCAGGACATCGTCGAGGCATGGCAATCGCACTTAGAACTGTTTGCAATCCCAAAAAGCAACGACGAAGTGCAGCACACTAGCGGATAAAGAAGCCGCGGCGGAGGCAGTCGCAAGTCGAGCATCAGAAAACACACCACAGCCATAAAGACTTAAGACACTGAGAGTAACTTGGTAGATAGACATGAAATTTAAAAGGAGAGAAAACTTTATTTAGATCTATATGAAGTGGTAAAAATATAAGCAAGAGTGCTTGCAAAATTGGAACTTATAAGACAGTCAAAATTTTAAAACGCCAGAAGACTTCATTAAAGTATTAAAAAAAGAAAGTATGATAATAAATAAGTAAAATGCTGATACGTTAAACTGGGGAAAATCAATATTCAATGCATCGATTATTATCAATTTTTTTTAGAAAATAGCATCAATCTATTAAATCGTAAACACAAATTTTTAACATAAAAAAAAAGAAACAAACAAAATATTTTCATAAAATAAAAATCGATAAAACTAAAAGTAAAAATTGCATTAACAATTTGATCAACCAACACACAACAATCCTGAAGAAATCTAAAAACGATTATTGGAAGATAAATAATTATTTAAAGTTACAATTAGATTGCCCGAATTTGCTTGATTTAGTACATCGAATGTTTTAAAATCGAATCGATGCATCGATCAAAATAGAAAAAATCGATGTAATCGATTATAACATCTATTTTTTCCCAGCTCTATTTAACAGTATTTAATTTTGCTTTGTACTTTGGGTATCTCATAAAATACCTTATTTACGTTATATCTTCACGTAATTTTATATGTTTATATGTTTTACTTTATTATAAATACACTTTTCTCCAGGTGTATTGGCACACATGCGGACTGGCAGCTGTGTAAAATTCATCTGTCATCGCGTGTGTAGCGCCAAAGCTTATGACGTTAATCCTTTAAATGCGCCAAATGCATGCAAAACTTTTGCAACTGCAGGCAGAGGAGTATGAGCGCTCCGCCTCTATATGCATGTGTCAACGGCAACGAAGCAGCAGGCTGAAGCTTTTGCAAATTGTATGCCTTGGCATGTGGAAAATGCGGGGAAAATGGGGGGGTGAAGGCGGGAAAATGTCGGGGAAACAGCGGTGAAAATGCGGAGAAAGCGCGAGTGGGATGCTGGAGGTGTCAACTGGTGTGCGGAGGTTTTGTATCTGCGCGACAAAATCGACCAACCGAAAGCGTTCAATCATCGTTAGTTACCATATTCCGTGGCACTCGGCCTCCCAACCTTCTGATCCCCAGACCCGAAACGAGTGGCGGCAGGTAAGCCGAGTCGTGAAATGAAACACACAAACGGCTCCAGAAATAGATGCGAAACCAAACAGAAAAACAGCTTTGAAAAAAGATTAAACTGAAAGGAAAAAGCAAGGAAAGTAACACGAACAAGGATATAACCAAAGTTGCCAAAGGAAACTGCATATTTTTGCGTTCGTTGGCATAAACTGGGTTAGATCGCGCACTTAATACAAATTCATGAATATTTTATAGAAGTTCGTGCCGGGCCGAATAGGGTAACTGTAGGGAAGGATCCACGTCTGCTGGGTTACACTTTCTTTTTTTTTTTTGGCTTACACCAGTTTAGTGTAATTAAACGGTGCTCACGGGTCTCACGTAATAAAATTCAAATTACTAATGCCAAAGGAGGACGCAGACCGGTGCAGAGAGCAGCCATAGCCATTGACTGCAGTCGTGTGCTAAGGCGAGAGTCGACATCAAGAATTTTTGATTTAACCAAGTGCATGATCTATGACAGCAAATGTGTCCCGCACAAAGACAGCCATTCAGCCGGCGCTCCAGCTGCAACTCTCCAGCTCTCTGTCGGCCCATAGAACCGGACCCACAAAACGATGGGAAGTTACAGCACTGAAAGAAAGATTGGTGGCTTAAAATTCATCCCCATTTAATTTCTCATTCATTTGTTTATGATTTATAAAACTATGTAAAAGGAGCTTATAATCTTTAATTCTTACAAATAAGATCTCTCTTTTAAAGGTCTTATTCTGATACGTATAAAAACAAGTAAATTAAAACGTCCCTCTAAGATGCCTGTAGATATTGATCTCTAGTTTAATTTCCACTAATGACTGCCTTTTCCCTCAGTGGCGGATGACTGCGAGCTGCATTTGCTTGGCTTGCTCGTCTATTGCCAGTCAAGAGTTAACACGAATCAATTACGCAGACCCACACAGCTGCGAATACTTGGCCGGAGAAGCCGAAAGATGGATGCAGGGCGGTGGAGACTGAGCTGGAGATGGGATTGGATTGGCGCTGCGATGGGGTGACACAAAGAGACAGGGCCAGAGCTATGGACTGCGGTCCCTGGTCCACATGGACTACGGCTACCGAGCGACTGCCTGACTGCCTGACTGACGGACTGGCAGTCGGATGCGAAGAACTTTGCTGGCTGCTCTGCTGTCAAATGACATTTGACTTGGCTGCCGGGCCAAGGATTTACAATTTAAAGCAAGTGGCCAATAAACCAGATGAACGACCAAACGAAACGAATCTAATGCCCCCGTCGTACCTGGGTTTTTGAAAAGGTCCCGAGTCCGGAATATTTGACTGACGTAAGTGTATCCTAAGTGTGCGCATGTATGGCAGTGCTCAAGTGCCGGAAAAGCGCTCAATGCCAATACCAATTGAGTTTATGGCCCTGCATGGGGAGTGTGTCCATCCAGGGAAGCGGTGCGCAGCGGTGAACGATGGTCGAAAGGTAATAAAAACCATAATTACATCATAAATGACAGATGTTACACTATGGTTAGGGGCACAGATAGTCGACCGATTGGGCGGGGAGTACACATATTAAGAGCTATTAACAAACTATAAAGCTCAAATGGCCGGCTATTGTTTCAGGTGATTAAACGAAAGCTAATTGATGGTGGAAATGAGTAAGGCAAATAACAGGCAACGGACCAAGTGGGTTAAGGTAAATCCCACTGCAGGGATACTACTTTGATTGAAAAGAGTGCAAATATTGAAGGTTTTTTATATAATTTTTCATATATATGTTGAATATTTCAGTGAATGCTGCTTCATAACTTGACGATTAATAGTGACATACTCATCGTAAACCATCCATTTCAAGTAAAACTGAATCCTGTTTAACTCAACCACAACTGACGGCAAGCAGGAGCAGTTTCAATTAGAACACGTTGATGTACGAGTGCGATTTTGGATTGCATATACTCAATGCAAATTCTCGACAATGGCCAATAAAACTGTTCTCGAAAGCAGCGGCCCTCGGCCAGAGGCCTGCCACCGCATCGGCATTCAAAATAGATGCAGCACTCGCCGAGGCTCGTTGCTTTTTGCGCCGGAGGGACGGATAAGGGCGCCGAGAGTGCATTTTGCGTAACTCATTACGACCGGTCCTCATCCGGCGATGGATGAGTGGGCGGAGCAGTCAGTAACAAACACCCGGCAGCGGAACTGCAACCGGAACACGCAGGCAGGAGGCGCTCCTCTGTTAGGAGTTTCGGCGGTTTGATCGGTAAGGTCCTAATCTGGATGGACGTTACACAGCTGGAGGAGGCCCTGTGCACGTGTACAACAATCTTATAAGTATGTTCTATACATATTTTAAGGATTTCTTTTAACATATTTAATGCATATCTATATGCTTCTATAGAAGTTTGATCGAAATAAAATGAAAAACAGGTAAATAACTTATTTAAAATACCACCATTTTTGTTGGCCAAATATTTGTATCAAAATGAAAACTCAAAATATTATTTCTAGTGTGTGTCTGTCGCTGCCATGGTTGCAGTTGCATTCATCGCCGTTTGCACTTCGTCAGCGCGAACGTCGATGCCTCGCATTGTGAATTCTTCCGTCCGCTAAATTGTGGTTTTGAAGGTTCAGTCAGCATCACTCCCACCTCCCCCCTCCCACAACGCATCACGCACCGCCCACCGCCCGACACACCGCAATTCCACATTGCAGCTCTGTGTGTACGTCACGTTTTCCACTTGCATGACCACTTCCGCGGCATGGATTTGTTGGTCTCTTGGCTGCCGGCTGTCTTGCGGCATGGATCCGAAATGAATCTTCCGCCCTGCAAAATTAAGAATATGTTTGGAAGATATAGCGCCAAGCAAGAGAGCCTCATCCTTCAAACATATATGTTCATGTGAATGAGGTCCTGTCTATCGATGTTGAACAACGATTTTGCTGCTTTGACAAAGAGATATCTGTTTGAAGTTTAAAAATTAAAAATAAAAGTGTATAATATGCTTTTATATTTTTATATCCTCCTTTTTGTTCCAAAGCAATCCTCGTGGGAGCAAACAGCTCAAGTGTTGCTTACAAATCTTTGGATGCCATCAAATATGTACACACTGGCTTCGTCGATTAATTAACACATTGTCTGCAGGTATTCCACACGAAATGGTCAAACTTTTCGTCACATTTCGTGATTAATTTTAATGGGCCACAAAAGTGTGTTTCCCCCGCAGTGTTCAAGTCGCAACCCAAACACACAGGGGCTTAAGTGGGAGTGGGGAGAGGATACCTGGAACCCCTGACCAGGAGCTGTGGTCAACGTTGATTAGCCACAATCACTTTGGACTCCGCCGGGACGAGTCGTTAACTGTCGAGAGTGCTCCATCGTCTAGTCGCTGGTCATGCATTTTCCATGAGCCTAGCACACGCACTCTCTTCCGGAAGCTGAACTAACAGCCGTTTAGTGGACACTACGATAGCCACTAGGCACTGGAAAAATGGGGGAACAATAAAAAATATAAATAAATAAAATAATTTCTGATATACATTAAAGGGTCGATAAAGCTGTATATAGAGTATTACTCTCTATACTCTATATACTCTATAATCTCTATTTACTCTGTTATTTTAAGAGTCATTTTCAAAGACATTTTTGGCAGTGTCCTTTCGAGGGTGGTGTCCACGCATCCCTGCAAGAAGAAATGCAATCGGCGGGGTACACATACGCCCCATATCCCATTCCATTGCGAATCCCTCCTCTCGAATACATATTTAATAGAAAGAGCTTAGACGTGCTGGGGCAGCCAATGAAAGTCGGGGAGATGTGCGGGAGGACACGTGGGTAGTTAAGCTAATTTCGGTGCCTTTGTCTGCCGGCCAACATAAGCTAATTAAAGGAACATGAATGTTTAACTGATAGGCAATTGAAGTGAAAGTATGCCTAGAAATCAGCATAAAATTACCTAGTTTAAAGCACCTTTAAGTTTAGAATTTAAAGTTACCAACAAGGAAGCATAAAAAGTATTACATTTAAAATTCCTTGTGAAGTGAATTCTCACTGGAACGAAAATATTTCAACCTGAGCTTGTATTTGTATTACAAAATAAATACAAGCTTCTTCCTTCGTTTTGATTTTTAATAAATAAAAAGATATTGCACAGAAACGTTCGTGTTTATTTGTTTCTTCGCATGTATGCCTAGCATACTTTCCAGCAGACACATATTAAAATTGCGAAATCTTTTTCCATTACATAAAACAATTAAAATGCCATTGAAAAGTAAGGACGGATTCATTTAAAATAGTTCGTTAAAGCCATTCAAATGTAATTCATGGGAAATCCTTAAGAGTTACTCTGCTTCTAATCTCACACTCGCTCAATTGAATTCGGCTTAATTTATACAATTGCATACATGCTTGTATATTTTCGTTTGCCTCAACATAAATCTTAACAAAGCTAACAGAAACGCCAACAACAAATGCTGCTAACCATTTGTCAATTTTAAATACATTTATTGTATTTGCATGCCTGTCTGGTCCCCCAGCAGCAACAAATGAAAGAAAAAGCAACATAATTTAATAACCCACAAAGCGGCAGACACACGCTCTCCAGGCAAACAAATGGACAGACTGATATACATGTAGAAATATGTATGTGCGGAGCCCGTGGTGCCTTGTTGGCCAAGTGTTGTGTCTATGTATTATTCAAATTCAATTATAAAAAAAACGCAATAAATAAAAAATGCTTGCAAGGAAAGGGAGATAAGAAAGATAAGTCCCGAAATGGCAAGGACAATATTACTTGGGTGGCGAATACTCTGAAGGTCGCCCTGAATGAATTGAATTCGAATATTAGGAAGTAATCGTATAATAAAAAAATAATAAATAAAACTAATTAAAGTTCAAGACAATCCTGAACTACTAATGTTATATTTACTAATTTTATAATCTTCTTTGGCATACAAATAATAAAACTCTAAAGATGTTAGTTTTGCAAACTTAATTCCAACTACCAGGATTTTTGCATACTATTAATATTGAAAATAAAATATTTAGTTAATCTTTTTAGAGCATGTATTTAGTTTCGAAGCAATTTATTTAAAATATTGTACATAATATTTATATATATTTACTAAATTCTCTGTGGTATCCAAACACCATACACTTGCTGACTCGTTCGCATACCCTTTTTTTTAGGTGGCCTGGGATCCCCCGAAAACGTGCGGCAAATAGCAAGAGAAGCAAAATCGAAAAGGAATATTTATTATTTGAAAAATACCTTGAGGCCGTGGCAAACGTCGTGAGTTCATAAATAACATTCGGGGCCAAAAATGGACAAAATCAAGCGAAAAATGCACAGGGCAGCACAAGCAGAAATTTGATAAGCGATAAGGGGCGGGCCCCCGGGGGCTCCCCGTACAAATAATAATATTAGTAATAATAGTAATCAATGTGTAGTGTAAATAATAAATAACATGCGGCCCGAGCCGGCGCCGAAGTGCCGCAGGAAATGCCAATAAATTGATAAAAGATGATGAGACGACGGTCGGAGAGGGAGAAGGGAACGACGGGTTCGGAGTCGGAGTCGGAGTCGGAGTCGAAGTCGGTCCTCGATGTTGGATGGCCCATGAGCGATTAGCCCCGGCACGCAACGCAACAGCCGTGAAGAGTGCTTACAAAGGTCAAAAGGAAACCCCCGAATACAAACACACTCGGCGAGATAGAAAGCATAAACAACATAAATTTATTTGCTGTTAGCCTAATGTTATTTATACCTTTCAATTACAATAACAGCGGGAATCGGCCGGGCTGGGAGGGACTGGGGGGAGGGACGGGACTCCCGGCAAAGTAAATAATAAACCATGACCCATCAGCAATCAGCCAGAAAAGAGGACCCCGTCCCCGCCACTATCAAACCTAATGCGTGCGCATAAATAACTTGTCCTTCCCCTCGCTCCCCGCTTTTTACCGCTTCCCCGCCCGAACACCCGCATACCCGCACACCCCCCCGCGAAAGGTGTGAATATTAAGCCGGTGGCAGCGGCGTCAGTTCCCAAAAATTTACGGTTGCCCGTAAAAGTTCCGCTCCAGTCATAACTCAAATTCATGCCTCCCAAGGGAAGCTGCTGCCGTCGCGTTGCCAACTCATTTGATTTTCGCCGCCCAGCTCCTGCTCCTGCTCCGACTCCTGCTCCGACTCCTGCTCCGGCTCCGGCTCAAAAGCGACCGACAAATGAGGCAGCCAACCGCAGCCAGTAATTCAGCAAATCTAGGGATGCAAAATGACATTAACGCGGGGCTCAGCAGCCAACCGCCAAGTCGGCGGAACATTCTCACCCCGAAAACGTGGCAGATCAATCACTCAGAGGGACCTTTTCCCAGGCTGCCTAGGTCTGATATAAAGCGGATTACCCGAAACTTTAAAGATTGCTTCAGATTAACCCTCTAATTAGTATTCATCAGCCTTGTTTTTAAAATAACTTAAGCGGTATGTGTTTTAAGAATAGCCTAATGGGATCAAGCTTTACATTTTAGGAATGCTTCGTGTTCTTTTAAATTAAAGTTTCTAATTGTTAATTAAGATCTTGATTCTACTGCAGGCAAAGTGGTTGAATCATTAAATAAGTTAAATAAACCTAGAAATGTTTCAAAAATAACAGATCCTGTATTAAGTATATTTCTTTATAAAAATCTATTTTATTATTATTCATAAAATATTACAGTAGACTTTAAATTTATAGCTGCCGTAAGAACGATCGTAACACTTGCGAACTCAATTTATTTTTTAGTATCTTATTATTAGAAACCTTTTTATAATTGAAGTTATATAGCTCATGTTCCTTATTATTTTAAAATAGAATTATAATTTATTTAATTAATTATAACACATCCAAACTTTGTATTCATAAGTCTGATTTGCCAGCCCTGTTTGCCAACCGCAATAAGGGGCAGCCAAGGCAACTTTAAGTTGTGATGTAATTAGAGATTGGCAAATTCTAAATTTCTCATTAATTGTGCGGTGCCGCATACAAATGCCTGTGAGGATACAGCTCCTGCTTTGTGCCAGTCCATCTGGGCGAATGGCCCACAGCCTGAGTGTCCTGCTGGAAGAACGAGGACGACTGATTGAGCGGCGGATACGTCTGGACAATTGATAAAATGTGATAAACGTGCAAGCAGTGAGAGACAAATGACTGCCAGGTTTGTGCATTAGCACGTGTCCAGGACGAAACAGTATAGAATACTAGTGCACTGAAAGAAAATAAAGAAAGTGGAAAATATAACTAATAAGATTAAGTGCATAAACTTATAAATTATAAAGTTTCCTCGGTCTATTGATCTTTAATAAAAAGCCACAATGCATATTGTAGACTTTTGTCATTTGTCAGATCTTAAGAGCAATATTAGGCTATTCAAGATCGAACCAACTTCGGATCCACTTATTTAGCTTCATATGTTTTTGTATATTTACATCGTTTAACAACAAATTAGACTCACTTTCTCGCTGTGTGGCATGGAATGAAACTGCCAGGTGACTCGAGGCAGCCAGCCAACAAATTGAATTTATGGCCAGGGCTAAGCGTTTTGGGTGTCAGCCTGGTTAGGTCTGATTCATTTGCCAGATATAGCCGGGTGAGTTGGGTGAGCCGGGAGCTGCTGCTCAAGTGCTGCTTTTAATTTCCGACTCAAGCAGTTGGCGATTTGCTGGCCCTGCGGCCTACAAACATTTTCAAGCAATTTGCCTAAAAGTGGGCAACAAAGTGGGCGGCCGGCCAATGGATGGCTGCCAGTCTATCTGGGAGCATGCATCTAAATGAACTTTGCGTGCTGTCCAGGGGAAAAGTGATGGCAGGGAGTAGGGCAGCGGGACTCGGGCTCAGAGACAGATACAGATACAGATACAGCTACAGCTAGAGGCCAGCGAGAGAGTCAATGACAGAGCCTCTGGGGACAGCAGGCAGAGCTCACATTGATATGATAAAAATTTAGCAATGTGAATAATTTATAATTGCCACGCAAGCAACTAAAACATCTTACCTCACACTGGGAAAATTTGCATTACCAAATTATATAGTAAATTTCAAAGGCTTTTTAAAAATAATGTGTGAGTATCCTCACTATCTTTAATAATTTATGAGGTCTGATACTTTCAAAAGATACTTGATACTTGAAAAAAAAAATATTTATAATAAAAGGTTGGAATTTATATATTCCTAAAAATTAATGTTTTAATTTCAATTCTACTTGTTTGCTGGAAAGTAAATTGGAAAAACGTTGTTATTAAATTATTTTTATAATTTATTTTAGGTTTCTACCATTAAAAACCAAAGTAAATTATAGAACCTATAGTTCTACTTCTGTAATACATATCTATATATATTTCTCTTGGTGTTTGTTCTCTTCTCTGTGGCAATATGCAAATTCTTGAATTTTTGATGTGTTATCAAAAAAAAAAAAAAAAATCGTTGGTATGCTTATTGCTTTTATTTATTTATCGCATTCACTCGGCATTCGCAGTTTACCGCGTTGAAATCGATTTGCATACTTCAGGAAGTGCCTACGACAGCGTTTTTCTTCTTTTATTTTCCCCGATTCGAATCTGGCAGGAAAATCGAGGGTGGGGGAAGCTGAAGGGGCCATCCAATGTTTGCCATAGTTCCTGAAAAATTGAATAGCAAAAATACTGAAAGAGGAGGCGGCGTCCTTCAAGTGCCATCAAATGTCAGCAAACTATAAAAATCCCGAAATATGTATCGCATATATTCCATGGCAAATCATAAAGTGTATGAAAAAATCAAATTGAATATATGGCATATGGTACTTTCAGGCATACATACATATATAAACATATATAAATTTGATAAGTGGTGGGTATTGAGTTTGCAATTCAATTTCGGTACAGTATAAGTAATATTTTCTATCCGATTTTAATAAAATCGATAACTTACTTTTTATTTTTTAAAACACAAGTTGAAGTATCAAAAAAAGTACAATTTCATTCTGTAGAGTTTTATTTATCGGATTAAATGTAAACTTACAAAGCTATTTATCCATATGAGTCTTTATAATGGTAGATAATAATGGTACATATGATGAAGAGTTAAAGCCTTGTCTATTGGGGTTTGCCAAAGTGTACAAAATGAATGTTCATTATAAGCTATAAGTTCAATTCCGTAAATTAAATAAAGGAAATAAATATGAGAAATCGTACATAATTAAGCTTCAGGCGAATATTGAGTTGTCATCATTGTCCATCGAACTTTCTCCGGCTTTTCTTTTGCTCTTATTCTTATTTTCATAGTTAAGCCGTCTTAGGCCAAGCATGGCTGAATTTTCCGCAGCGACTTAACATGGAGTTGGGAAAATATTTCGCCAAAGTCCCACCCACCCACACACACACACACACAGTAAGTTGCAGCATCTCAAAATCGACATTAGCGGAATTAAAAGTTTTTCCATGCGGTGAAAATCTTGATAAAAAAAGTTTGCCGCTTCCGCTTTATTAAGCGCAAAAGAATGAAACAAAAGAGCCCGAGAAAAAAAAAAAGAGAAAAACTTTTTTTCTGAACTAACGCTATAATTAATAACGCCGCTCCCGTCGCCCCCCGGTATTTCTGTTGGTGTTAATACGATTCCGGGGATCCAACTAAGAAATTCATTTCCATTTAAGCAGCTTTACACAAACGGCAAT
>VNJS01012849.1:7018-26155 GCA_008042575.1 Drosophila watanabei | reverse complement strand
ATTGTCGCTTGTTTTAGTTAAGGAATTGTATCGATATCTTTGTGTGCTAACGACATATACATCCTATCAGGGAGTTTCCTGTCTATTGTATTTCTGACAGTTCGCTTAAGCATTTCTGTGTAATTAGCTTTGTTTACAAGGTTAATCTCTAATTCTAGCTTATCAAAAATATTTCGGTACTGCTCTTTAAGCGCTTCGATGAACTTACTGATGCTTCCTGGGTAGGTGGTCTCCTCCAGTTGCTTCACAACTGTCACATAAGGTCTATGATCTTTGAATGAAGGGAAAAGGGCTGGCCTCATCTCCATCCAGGTGCCAACACTTGGTTTAACTGGACTTCGGAGAGTTGCGGGACAGTCGTTGTTGTTGTTTTCGCAAGTCTTTTGTTTGTGTTAATAAATTGCAGAATTAAACAAATTCACTTTGAACTTTATTTTTCTGACCGCACGGGATTTTGATTTATTTACAGAAAAGATTTTCTTTCGCAAAATTTTTATTTATTCACAGAAAAGATTTTCTTTCGCAAGATTTTGGTTAATTTACAGAAAAGATTTTCTTTCCGACCTCACAGGTTTTTCGGTTTTTAAATCACGTAGATTCTTCTGCGGATAACTATTTAGAGTCACTTGTTATTAAAATCGCTGGTCTAGAATAGCTAGTTGTATAGTATATCCTTTACGTCAACCAGAACCGTACTTAAAAAGGACTCTAAGAAATCCTGCCGACTGCGCCAATTACGTGTTTGGGTTATTCGTAAGTTAAAAAAAAAACGATTTTTATTTAAGCGAATAATTTTACAAACTGTTGAAGAACACCGACCGAATACTTTCGAGTCTCAAACTGAACTTAAATAATTGATCTGGATTGATTTACGTAGAAGCCTCGATCTCGAACTTTCAAATATTGAGTTAAAATTTTAAAGTTCTGAAGAGAATTTGGAGAGAGCTTATCAATTAATCTTCTTTTGGATTCAAGTGCGTTTGTTCTTGGATCTTCAAATGAATAGCGTTTGGTGCAGTTTATGCACTTTTGTTTTTAAGTGGTTCTGTTACAACCAGTGAATTTATCCTTCGGTTTGAAGCTATTGCGATTATTATATTCGATTATATACATTACAAATTAAGATACAAAAAAGATCAATTCCAATTTTTGATAAACAAAGTGGTTATATTCGAAAAGTCAACCATATGCATGCATTACAGAGTGGCTTATTTTGTTACAAATTCAAAACGAAAAATGCGACATTTCATTTACCTAATGTTTCCAAAGCTAAAGTTGAAATTTCTCTGCCTTCAATTTTTGTTGCCGCTGCCAGTGCCATTGACAGTAGCTCATTTCCCCTTTAAATTTAAATATTTGTACGCTTTTGTCATCATCCTGAAGATTTCCGAAACTTTCTATCAAGCAACCGATTAGATCCTCGATTTTCTTTTCTTTTAAAAAACTTGTTTTTTCTGGGAGCAACACACTCAATTGGTAACCATCCAAAACTTCTTGTGAAAAACGAGCTTCCAAATCTTCTTTGATGGTATCCAACAGAGGTATGTAGACAGAGACTCTTAAGTAATCTTCGCAAGTTCGTTTGTCGATCACATGTTCTAAGTTTCGATTCGTCAACATCGAGTTTTTTTGCCATTTTCTTTTCATTTGAACAAATCAGTCGGAATATGACTTCAACTTTTTCCCTCTTTTTTTCAACGTTACAAGCAACGTTCCAATCATATTTGAGGCCTTCGCCAAATTAATTGCTTCCTTCTGAATAAATTCACTGATCGAATGGGTGAACGATAGAAATTTTGTAGGTTCTGGGGCTTAAAAGGGGGGTTACAAGGTATTATGTTAAAGTTACTGCGTATTCATTTCCTTTGTATAGATTTGAGTAGTGGACCGATCGTATCCACAATTACTTTTTTTTTAATATTTGTTGGAAAGACTAGATTTACAAAAAAGAGGGAATAGTGGGTATGGGATTGCAAAGGTACGGTTGCGGTATGTTCGCGCTGTACAGCCGCAGAGCAATGCTTCGCGCGGGCACAGCTCCCGCCCTAAGTAGCCTCGTGGTTGCGGCTCCGCTTTTCAGTCCTTATCTTGGACATGGCCGCGGCTGTGAAGAATGACACCGTCTGCCTGTTCTCCTCGTCCAGCAGCATCATCGGCACCAGATTCTCCACCGTGATTATAGAGTTAACTGTCTATCAACTCAGCCCGCTCCGTGACGAACCTCTCACACCGGAAGACGACGTGCTCCGTAGTCTCCTCCATTTCCCCTAGGCATCAAGTACACGTTTCAATCGCCTCATATCCGAGGCGCTGCACGTAGCTCCTGAAAAATCCATGGCCGCTAAGTACCTGCGTGAGGTGGAAATTCAACTGCCGTTTTCCAGCTATCCACCATTCTGGCCAATCTGCTAACGTAGCCTCATTTGCCACGTTTCGGATCTCCTTCTTAGCACGGGGAGTCAGGTCTCTGCCAGCTCTCTGTATATGATGTATGCACCTCTCCGCCGCTAACAGATCCCCTAGGGGAGTCCCGGCAAGGTCTAGATCGGCCTGACCCACACTGGACAGTCACGAGTTAATATGGCTGATGCTGCAACAGGAGCGTCCTTAGCTACGGTTAGCTCTTGGTCAACTACGACTCCCATGATATCAACACACATGGCGCTCCACAGCAACGACGCCAGCACCGATCTTTGCGGGACTCCGCAGAATGCATCTGCAGATCTGACACCTCCATCGGTAACGTAGCATAAGATTCTGTCTCTAAAATTGCTCTTCAGCACCTCAATCCGGGATGAAGGTACCCCCATTAAAACCGTTTCAAATGTCCAGCGTGACTATTAGACAGTAATCCCTTGCGCCGCCTTTCCATGATGTTCACTACCTTGGTGATGGCATCCACCGATGACTTTGCTTTTCTAAAACCGAATCACAGGTCTGATAGGTCGGCGGCCGCCGCAATGGCCCTCTCAAGCCTTGCCCGGATCAGGTATTCCAACACCTTACCGGCCCCATCGATTAGAAAGATTGGTCTGTAGACTGATGTGTCTTCCAGCGGATTAACCTCTGGGCTTTTCATCTCTATGAGAAGAATCCTTTTTTGAGGCACTGGCTGTAGAGCTTCGTAAAGAAGTCCGGGCGTAGTGACATGGCAACTTTCAGGGCTCTATTGAATACGAGGTCGGGGTCGGGGTGTTTCGCGTCCATGACTCGCAACGCTGCTGCCAGGATCTCTGTCCAGTACAGGTTCTGCCTTTAAAAAAAGCTGCTTGACAGGGTTTGTCCCATGTACTTTCTTTGCGATCATCCTGTAGGCGTTCCCTTAGGTCTCGTTATCGGCCCGCCTCTTTAAAAGAGCGCTCATGCTGCGGGAGCGCTGGTAACGACGCTTCGCCTTAATAGAGTCCCGTCTGGAAGCGGGAGTCCATAAAAACATCGCCGCACTGTTTGAACACTCACGCACACTTCCATCCACATTACCCTGTCAAAAGCCATTTAAGGCGTTTCGGTTAAAGTCGTTGGGGTTGTTTATGGGGAAGACAACAAATATGCCACCCTTTTCGCAAATAAATAATTATAAATACACGAATAGGTCGAATTAAATTTGGCGTGTTTATTATGTTCTCTGTCTACAGCCAATTAACAGCTTGGCTTCTAGAAAATATGTTTCATATGGGATGAGCTTAATATGTAATCACAATAAGATAATATGTAACTACAATAAGATAAGAAAAGAAAACGACGAAGAGCGCAGCAGGTGCAGCGGTACACCTATGCGCGCATGACTAGGTGCTGGCGGTCTGCTCCGAACATACTCCCCCCGTTGAAAGAGGTACGGTTCCAACTATATCGGAATCGATTGGCATAACGGCAAGTTTGGCGACGGCTTTCTTGATTAGACCCGTAGCTGCACGGACCACAGCTACTCTGATTACGCCGTCCCCGCCAGGTATGACGTCCTGGATGCGTTAGTTACCATCTCAATGGTGGAATGTTGTTGCATCTGGGTCACCCGGTGCCATCTGGTGAGACGGCCTTCGCGAAGATGTGTTATGTCAGGCTCAGGAAACTTTGTATAGCTGGAATCCTTTAAAAAGTGCGCTGGCGTTAGCACCCAGAGGTTCTGAGCGTTTTCTGAAATTGGACAGAGGAGACGAGAATAAAGGATGGCAGCAATCTCTTAAGATGGAAGCACCGACGAATCTGTAGAAGTGAAATTTAGCTGAGGGATGAACTTCCAATCAATCCCATCAGCTACACAGGCGGAAGATATCGATGCTGTGTATGGCTCGCTCAAAAATAGCTCTCTCTTAGCTCGACAAGCTCGCACTTTGCGCCGACAAGGTTCGTCGCATTGTCACCCCAGAGTCTTGAGAAAGAATCTGTTGTGAGATCCTGATCGACTTCAAAGTGTGGAGAAGCAGACAAATACGGCGATATAGCATTTGTGGGGTGCCTTGTTGTCGGTCTCTGCCTTGTGATAGAAGAGCCCACAATAGGCATATTTTTCATGGAAGTAAACGTTGATTGCTTTGGTGACTGGATGATCCTTGGGCAGCAATATCGGATGCCTCGTATCATTATCCAAGTTTGCGTTTTAAGGCCTCCTACCAACGCGCAGTAATTCATCGGAGCCGAGTACTTTCCTCAGTGAAACCATCTTGCTTTTCTGCGAAAACGGCTTGCCCTGGCTAACAAGTCCACACTCCTTGGCTAAGTGCTGGATGCTCCTGAGCAGAAGTAAGGTTCCCAAGTTGATCTCCTCAACCGAAAGACGATCTTTTAAGCGATTAGCTTTGGCTCTGCAATTAAAAATGAACCGATAAACGACGCCCTGGAATGTCATTCACCAAATGCAGCAGGGAGGGCCAATTTCATGAGTTTTCTAGCAGAAATGGAGGTCCTCTAGACCAAAGGGAATGCTCCAGCAATTCCATCGGTGTACATCCTCGCGACACGACATCTGCCGGATTTAAGTTTGTCGGTACGTGATGCCAATTCATAACTTTTGTCATATCCTAAATTTTCGCGATTCTGTTTGATACGAAAATGTTAAACTCCTTTGGAGAATCCATGGAACTCAACGAAAGCCTGGGGTTGCAGTGTGAATCGCGGAAATTTTAAGTTCGACTGATAACTGGGGGGTCAACTCCACCCATGTCGAAAGAATGGACTTTGGTAATGCGTCATTCCAACCCACCTTAGCGCTCCATAGGGATTGCAGAAAGATTTTAGATTTGGTGGTGATTGCATTAATCAATCCTAGCGGATCATAAAACTTCGCTATTGTTGACTGTGCACTGCGCTTGGTGAGTCGATGATTTTTCGGTATCTGAGAAAAATGATATAGATGGATCCCAGACTATCCGATCCATCGTGAAATTTGATTAACTGCTCTTTGTGGCCGTCAGACTCTCCTTCCAGGGCAGTTGCATCATTCGAACACCATTTGCGGATTGGAAAGTTGCCTCGCGACAATAATTCTTTCATCTGACCACGAATTTCTTTCACCTCCTCAACTGAGCCCCCACCAGAGATTAAATCGTCCACATAAAAAATCTCTTCGAACATTTTTTTCTCTAATTGGAAATGGTTCCTCCTCATCATAAGAGATTTGATGCATGGCTCTTATAGCCAAGGAGGCAGCTGGCTTGGTTAAATAAATTACCGTGTTTAGTTTGAAAACGCTCAACTCATCCGTTAAGCTCTCTCGCCAAAGAATAGACTGCAAGAAGTCATCCGGGCTCGAAACACGCAAGGAACGGTACATCTTACAGATATCTCCACACAAGGTTATTTTAAAAGTCGAAAGCGAAGCAGTGTTGGCCCTGCGAGAAGTAAGTCGTTAAGAGAGCTACCAGAAGTCTTTGTAGCTGATCCATCAAACACGACACGAAGCTTCGTGCTCGTGCTATCCTTCTTGAGTACGCAATGGTTTGACAAAGAGAATTGTGTCACCGATGGTTCGATATACTCCCGTAAAAATGCAGAATACTGAGCTTTCAGGGCCGGGCTTCTCTCCAGTTTAGCTTTCAAACTCCTGAAACGACGACGAGCCAAGCAATAGGAATCACCTAGGAATTCGAAACTTGAAGTAGTCAAGAGACGAAAAGATTATTGACCATTGAAGAGTTGCTCACATCGCAAGACTTCCGACAACAACGATGTTTTCGATGAACTGAAGTCTTCGATTTCCCAAAATCGCTTGTCATCAACAAAATGATCTGTAGGATCCTTGACAATGGCAGCTAAGACAGACTTCCGATTTGACGTACTCGACAGCCCTCCAGAGACGATCCAACCAAGCTTGGTGTTCGAAGTGTTGGCATAGTGCTATCCAAATGAATTTGTTCCGTAGCAATTATTTCAAAGAAAATACCAGCGCCAAATAAAAGGTCAATTGCGATTGGTTAAAATAAGGATCAGGGAGCGAAATGTTTTGAGGAATCCACCAGGATGTTTCATTTATGTTGAAAAGGGGCTGATAGTCCGTGATACTGTGAGCCACCACAGCTGAGAATGACGCACGGTAGATGGCATCCCATGATTGCGCAAGAGGATTCCCCGATCCCAGAGACGAGTGTATGCGATTTCCTAGGGTTCGAATTTAGTTGGTTTGCTAGGCGAGAAGTGATGAAGTTTAACTGAGAAGCTGAATCTAAAATTGCTCGGCAAGGCATAAATTCTCATATTCTGTTTCTTACATAGATAGCAGTTGGGAGCAACACGTATTCGATCGGCATAATATTTGAGGTTTTTGGTGGAGGGTTTGATGAATGATGAACAGGGTGGGAATGGTTGGTTAAGAGTGGCTCGGATGAGGGAGATGAAAATGAGGTGGATGGTGCGGATCTGTCTTGATTCATATGCAGTTATGAGTGGTGTTTCATGCGACAATTTCTACAATGACTCGATTTGCACTGCTGCAAACTATGCCCCTTGCGCAAACAGTTGAGGCAAAGGTGCCTCTATACCAAGGATTCGGACTCAAATTTAAAAATCGAGAACACTTTGGCAAATAATGATCCCTTGCATCGCAAGATAAACAAATCGACTGATTTGAGTTAGTAGCAGAAGCAATAAGTGTATTTTGGTTATATTTATGCAAGTTTTTTTTCGCACCTGCTGGCCTGGTGTTTAAGTTACTAAGGCACGATCAAAATTTTCCATCATCTTGCACCTTTTCTTCAAAAGAGACTCCATAGAATCCCACGGACACAGCTGGGTGATTGTAAAATCCTCTTCCCATTTTCCCGCGTCCTCTGAGGCAGTTTGAGTGCGACGATGTGAATCAGGAATCCATCCGAAATCTCCTACGTAGGGGCTAGGGAACGGATTGCCCGGAGATGCGAATTCATTAAGTCGCTGAGCTCACGTAGACCCTTGGCCGATCCCTTCTCATCATCCTTTTAAACAAAATATGGCCTGAACGTATGCCTGAAAGTGTAAAACTTTATTATCAAATCGATTTATTCGACTCAGAGCCTTTTTATAATTGGCATTCGAGGGTTGGAGCGAGCGTATAGTCTCCAGAGCCACGCCGCCTAAGCTTTACCGTAGATATTGAAGTTTTTCGATCTCAGTAAGCTCATCATCATTCCTGATGTCTGTAGTAAAAGTCTCAAGGAAATCTGACCACTCGGAGTAGGATCAATGTAAACGAGCAATCTCCATAATTGGCAGCCGCAGCTTCCTAGATCGGAAAGAAAGATCTCCATGGTTAATCATGTCAATAGATGTATAAGTGACGGCTGTTGGGGCCGGCAATTGTAACTTGCGCTGAGCCGCTAGACCACGATTTGGTTTCGCCTTTACATCCATGAACGCTGCCGAAAATTTGATCCGATGGTCACTCGCAATCTCCGTAAAATCCAAAAAATCGATATTTTTGGCATCAATTTTAATTTTGAAGAAATAGGCTTTGCAGATATGCCTTAAATATTATACCTGAATTTCGGATTTTTTTTTTTTTGCAGTTTGACCACGCCTTCCGTTCCGCCCCCTTAAAGCTATTGGCAAATAGTCTTTGATTTTTAGGCGTAAAGTCAGATTCCTAGAATATTTAAGATGGACGGTTAAAAACTTTCTACATTTAATTGTAACTGAATTTCTTATATTTTTTATGTTAGTCTGACCACGCCTTTTGTGACGCCCCTTTCAAGATATTTTTAAATAAATTTAGGTAGGTATTGAAGTAATACTTAAAACAATTTTAATTTGACTAATTTCGTACCATATTTAAATAGTTGTACAGTTATGTTTTAAATTTTAACTTTGTCTATATACCTGTAAAATTAAAATAAACGTTAATTACACCTTAAAATCGTTTTTTAACGTCATACCTGAAAAACAAGTAAGTTGTCCCGATAATCCCACAGTTCAGCAGTATGATTAAATAAATCTTGAAGCGAAAATTCTTACTTTATTTCAGAATAACAAATTGGCTCGGGTCTATGGTACATTTTAATTTTATTTGAGTAAGCGCAGAATACGGTGGATATCGGATATATGTTGCTTAGATATGGCTTTTTTGTTGATGTATTGCTGTTTTGTTAGCCCAGTTTCTATTAAAAAGGCTAAGGCCTTATCAGGACTTATTTTTTTAAAGGCATTCTGCTTAGTGTTCTTTAAATATCCGCTATTATTTTCGTTTCGTAGCGAAAGTGCACTATCGATTTGTTTGTTTCTTTTTTTGACGAGACGGAAGCAGCATGCAGCAGAAATGTCACCGAATTTTCGTTGTCTTTGGCCAATTCAGATGCAAATTTTCGTTTCAGTCTTGATCCTGCCTCAGCATACGGCACGTCTTTTTCCACTACTTCCATTTTTAAACTTGACGCGAGCCACTGGGGATGTTTTGAATCGTAGCGATCTATCTATTGCATTTCGCCAATTTCTGATTAAGAAAACCATAAAACTGCTTCAGTTTTTGTTTACTCAATTTGCACTGAGCATCGTTTAAATCGATTTTGCCCATATTTTCCATTATAAAGTTATATACTGGAGCTTGTTGCCGGTTATTGTCATTCCATACATAAGCAACGTTTAATGGCAAAACTCAAGTGCAACTGCATCATATCAAATTATTGACAAATGGAACAAAAAGGAGCAAAAGAGCTTTATGTTATTGGGTTCAGATAATATCAGTTGTAAAGTTTCAACTTCCACCTTGCGTTAACCCTCGTCAACTTGTTCGTTTCATTCCACGAAACACACATCTAAATTTTTTAATTGGGAAATAAAAACACAGCAAGAACACATCGAAATATTGGACAACACAACACATATAAAAAATATATCGAGCTTATATTTTTTTTGACTTACCATGACTTTTTGATTTCATATTAACTGTTTTTGTTTGGTTAACAAATGTTAATTTATTAAAATGCAAGGCTCGAAAACTTTTTAATGCTTTTTAATTATGGAATGACCAGATCTCCATCTTTCGAATCCGTTAAAAAAAGTACTAAAAAATAACATTTAAAAATGTTTTAAAATTATATTTTGGGGTCCTGATAGTTTTCTTAATCAGATGAAATAGTTTTTTTTTTTTTAATACAAAACAACAAAAAAACTGTAAAAATGCCAAAATTTCGAAATTTTTGCCCATAGTGCAGCGTCGGTCTTCCTTACTCCCGTATTTACCCTCTCTTTGCTGCTCTGAGAATCTCGGACTTTCGCGGCCGATTTTATTGAAAGTATTGGCAGTTCTTTTTTTTTTAGATGAAGAGAGTTAATGTAAAAATATGGAATAGAGGTTTGAAGAACGAGAAGAGTCCACTCCCGCGGGACTGCCGCGAAGCTATACTTCGCGGGGGTGGCTGGCGGTCAGGTTGCCGCTCATCTGATACCATCAGTGCGTCGGGTCTGCCCCCGGCGCCTTACCGCATCCCAGTTAGTTGTGGTCTCTAGCATATAAGCGATTATGGTCTCGGGTGTAAGGCGACGGTTAGTTGCTGCCTCCGCTGCCGCTCTTTCGGCGCGGAAAAGCGGGCACTTGTGTCCTCAATGAATGCACTGACGCAGTAGTCGCAGGATGGGTGTATCCACTGGTCCAGATCGGGGATAAGCCGATGTGTCTAGCGTCCAGTGCTCGCGTTATCCCACCTCGCTTGCCACCTTGCAATAGTGATGCTCCTCTGGATTCTGCTGCCCGAGTTACCGGTCCTGCCTTCCTCTGCTAGCTGCCAGCTGGTCGATCGGGATCGATCCAGCTACCACCAGCGCAGCTTCCTCTGAGACCGTGCAGAAGCAGCTGGAGATGCGCAGCGTGCAGCGTCTATACACCGTCCTACAATGGCGGCTGTAACTCGCCACCAGCATAGCGTCCGCCCATATCGGTGCGGCGTAGAGTATGGTTGACGTTACCACTGTTAATATCAACTTTCTGCTGTGCTGCTTAGGACCGCGCGTGTTGGCGGCAGTGGCCTTGGAATCCTTGGCCGCTGCGTACTCCAGGTGACACTTGTAGTTCATCCTGTGGTCGATCAGAACACCAAGGTACTTAACCGTCGGGATGGACTCGATGGTAGTCGAGTCGACCTGGAAGTTCACCTTCTCGACGACCTTTCGACTGCTTGTCAGTACGGCCTCCGTTTTCTGCTCGGTGAGGGAGAGACCGTTGTCTGCTAGCCACGACATCAGAATGTTTGTCGCATGACTGCAGTGGCCCGAGGACTAAGCCTTGAGGTACGCCTCCTGTCACGTGATGTCTCTGGTTTCTGGCGTCGGAGCTGTAAAGCAGTACGCGATCCTCGAAGTAGTCGGATAAGATAGCCAGATATGCCGCCACGCTAGAGTGCTTGCAGGATTAGGCTCCAGTTTGCAGAGTTGAAGGCGTTATTGACGTCCAAGTTGCATACGAGGCAGTACTTCTTGGAGCCTCCCCGCCATCTTTCGCTTTCAATGGCATTTTCTGCAAGCTGTGTTACCTGGCGGATCAATAGTACTTCGCTTCTTGCGGAAACCGTCCTCGAATATTTTGCCAATCGTATTCAGCATGCATAGGGGCCGAAATGAGGACGGGTCATCGTTCAGCTCGCCAGGCTTCGGTATGAGCACAAGTCTTTGCTGCTCCCAGGCTCTTGGGAAGGTCTGCTCAGCGATGCATATGTTGTACAGCTAGCGACGTCCCGCGTCGCAACAAACAAACACAATACAACAAACACACACAAAACAAAGAAACATGAAGAACCAATGAAACAAACACCAAGCAAAGAAACATGAAAAACTGAACTGAAGATCTCTATTTTTTGTTATTACCAAGAATTAAGATTTTGTTATTAGCAATAAGAATTTGGGTTAAGAATAAATAAATCGAATGAATATGAATGGCCGATCTGGCAACTCCATCGTCGGAACAGCTGTGAATAATCGAATGAATATGTGCGATCCGGCAACGCCGTCGCCTATCGACCGTCAGAAATGATCGGTTATCGAGATCCGTGAAACAGCTGTCAGCCGCCTATATAAAGTGACTCACCAGCCAGTGCGGGTTCACTTTTTTTTGCGGAGGAGCCGAGCAGACAACTGGTGAGCATCGCTCACCAAGAGCATCAACGAGTCGACCAAAGCGCGCAGCCTTCGCGCAGTCGCAACCCCGAGCAAGGGATAGGAGGAGCATCGCCATCACAGGACAGCATTCAGCCGGCTATTCACCAGCGGTGCCCCCTGGCACGGACATACCCACAGCAGGGTAACAGCGAGACGCTCCAACAACGACGCCGGATTGTAACCCCCTTATTGTCTCTTCACAGGATTTCTCTATACAAATATCAATAGAGCTAAAATCAAATCATTTCAGTCTCTGCTTTGTTTACTGGTTGTGTCGGGACACAAGGAGCTTGGACATATAAATTTCTGTACGAACCGGCGAACTTTTTAGCTTGTCAGCGCGCTAAGTACTTCCTCTTCGTAGGTGGGGATCGGTTCACCCACAGTCACGCTGGGTAGTCTTAGAGGCGGCTCTGACGAGAACAGCACGTCGACTATTTTTCCCAAATGCTGCTGGGAGGTTGGAGTCGGCTGTCTTGTTAGATTACCCGTTACCATTTGTAGGCTGAGCCAAACGGTTCTTGGTCAGCCGCCTGTGATGGTATTGGCATCCATGCAGCTTAGGAGCATCTCAGAGTTTAGAGTGTGTACCCTGTAGGCAGTTTCCCGGTTGGTTTGGTGTGGCTGACTCTGCCTTGTGTGGAAGATGATTGCAGCATGGTCGCTATAGGTGAGCAGGTGGGTGACTTCCCAGTAGCTGCTCCTGGTGAGCTCCGGACTGGCGAAGGTCAGGCCAATAATTGACTCACGTCCTGCCTTGCTGTAGTTGCATCTCTTTCCATCGTTCAGTAGGCAGACATCCAAGGTGAACAGGGCGTCAAGGATGATGGTTCCTGGGTCGTTCTCGTACCATCCCATGCTCGCGGACGGTGAGCATCTTAAGCAATCTTCCTGAACTCCTCAATGGGCAAGCTCGGGGCTAAGTAGCAACTATATATATTTGTCGCTTGAAACTTAGATCTGGCGTAGCCAGGCCTCGGCGCCCTCTGCGCTAGGTGGCCCGGGGGCTGCCCGCAGCTCCATATGGCTGCTGCCAGACTCCTTCGGGTTTTGGCCGGTATGGCTCGCTCAGGATGGCGACGTCAATGTTATGCTCGATGGCCGTCTGCAACAGTAGATCCTGGGCTGATCTACAGTGGTTAAGATGTTGGCCCGATCCTCGGCCTTCTACTCTTTTTTCCCAATTGAGCCAAGTGCGGAAACTGGGACCGTGGAGTTTGGCCTTCCACTTTATTTTAAAATTTGCGCGGGCTACTCTCGTTTTCCAACACTACGCAGCTGAGAAAGCTCCCAATGTGTGCGGTACACAACACTGTGATCAGCTGATCTTGTTGTGCTGCGTGTGGTGAGGAAAAACGCGAGGGAAAAAGTAGCTTGTGGAAACTATTCCGTTGCGTGAGAGTGTGCGGCGTTTGTGTGGGATAGAGGCGCTCACTGGACGAGAGAAAGGTCCTCCCTTGCCCTGAAGATCTATGACGGTCGCAAGTACCAAGATTCTGGGAGCCCGGATAGCCTGCCGGGGCCGGTTCTGGTACGTACCTTTGACCCGAGGTGTCTCACTCTTCAGCAAAATCCGACACAGCCTGCCAGTTTGCTTCGGATAACAGCATCAGCGGAACCAGGTTTTCCACTGATAAGTGGTCCTCAGCCTGGCCTCCAAGGATGTCCGCTCCCAAGCAAATTTCACGCACTCGAAGACGGTGTGTTCCACCGTCTCCACGCGTTGCCAGAGACAGCACGCACTGGTATCGATGTCTTCGTGGCCGAATCGTCGCAGGTAGCTACGATAGCATCCGTGGCCGCTAAGAATCTGGGTCAGGTGGAAGTTTACCTGACCGTGCTTCCTCTTCAGCCAGCTTTCCAGGTGTGGGATCAGGCGATGCGTCCATCTGCCTTCAGCCGCTGAGACACCGTCAGACACCGTCCTGAAGGCTCTACAGATGCGTAGTGCCGCTAGACGATGGAACGAGTTCAGACCACAACTGTAAGCCGGGGTCGCTATCGCATGCTCCCTGACTGGTGCCGCGTAGAGCATGCTGGCTCTCGCAACGCTGTGATTCAGCAATATCCTGCTTACTGCTCTCACCACTGTAGTAGCCTTTGCGTTCCACAACAACGGAGCCAAAACCGACCTTGCGGAACTCCGCAGGAAAGCTCGGCCGATCTGGCACCGCCGTCCGAGTCGTACCTCAGGACTCTACCTCTTAAGTAGGTTTTCAGCAGCTCCAGCAGGTATGGGTGTACCCCGGATCTAGTTAGGCAGGCAGTACTCCTTCACCCCACCCTTTCAACGTGAACCCGCAATGGCGGCTTTGGCGATGTCCATCACTTTGGAGATGGCATGGACCGTCGACATAGCCTTCCTGAAGCCAAATTGGAGTTCAGAAAGATCGCCGGCGCCGCGATGGCCTTCTCCAGCCTTGTCCGGATCAGCTGCTCCAACACCTTGCCCGCCCCATCAATCAGGCAGATTGGTCTGAAGGCGGATGGGTCATCTAGCGGCTTCCCTGGTTTCAGCAGCAGGACCAGTCTCTGAATTTTCCACCTCTTGGGGAAGGTACCTTCCCTGAGACACTTTTCGAAGATCGCCGCGAACAAGTCCGGGCGAAGCGAAAAAGCAAGTTTTAGAGCTCTGTTATGAACGAGATCGGGGCCAGGGGCTTTTGCCTCTTTGATCCTCGTCGCAGCTGCTAGGATCTCAGTCTCCAGAACAGGGTCGAACTCTTCAAGCGAGTGCGGTACTCTCTCAAGCGTGGCGCTCGGGTTTTTCGTCTTTGGAACAAGTGCTCGACTATCTTATTGATACTGTCCGCGTCGAGGGGGGCGCCCTGCTCTGCCCCATGGATCCTCTTTACGACCATTCTGTAAGCGTTGCCCCAGGGGTCGTGATCCTCGGAGTCGCAAAGGTCCAGGAAGCAACTTGTCTTGCTATCCCGGATCGCCGCCTTAAGAGTTCTCCGGCACCGCTGGTACTCGGATCGCCTCTCCAGATGGGCACCCGTACGGTAAGAGCGCTGGTAACGGCGCCTCGCTTTTAAGCACTCCGATCTGGCCGTGGCTATCGATTGGTTCCACCAATACACCGGTTCCCTATGAACCGCTTGGCAGCCATGCAGCTATCGCATGCAACCTGGAGTTGATCCATGACATAATCCGCCGTCTGCTCTGCGTTGCCGTATGATGAGGGAGCTGCCCCACTCCACCGCCCACGCATTGAAGTCGCCAGCTATCAGCGACGGAGTACGGCCCCTCGCATCTGTGGCTAGCCGATCCAGAGCGTCTCCAAATTCAGCCAGTGACATGCTCGGTGGCTGGTAGACGTTATAAATCCACCAGCCTCCAAACTTGGCCCACACTAGCCAGTCTCCGGTCATACGTCCGTCAACCTCTTAAGGGCCATGCCGCAAGACCATAGGGCAGCTTTGCCAGAGCTGTCCGCAGCCCAGTGTGGACCAGAGCCTACCCTGTATGGTTCACTGATAGGCGCAACGTCAGCACCGCATTCTCGGACCACTTGTAACAGCAAGTCTTGAGCTGCCGCACAGTGGTTCACATTCAGTTGAACCACTATCATGCCCTTGTGAGGACCCGATCTGGCCCTCACTTGTATATATATAATGTAAATAGTTAGTTTAAGTTGGGATTTAGGGTATATTAATAAGTTAGTAAGGATCCATTATTATTTAAGTAATCTTAGCATACGGAGATAAAAAGACCCACGAAGGGCACCTGTAAATAGAGTAGACTTAGGCCACCAGGCCTCATGGATAGGAGCACAGTTAGGCTCGCACGCACACACCGCCGAAAAAGCAGCCGCATAGCAACAGGGACCGCATAGCGAAAGGGACCGCAAAACAGACGACGACAAAAGCCCGCCTAGCAACAACGGTAACATCGCCCGGATCACAACGGAGCCGGCAGAGCCATACCGGCAGAGCCAACCATCTGCAGAGCCATACCGGCAGAGCCCCGGAGGGCCGATCAAGGAGAGAGCGAGAGGGCTCATGGCCGATCGCGGGCAGCACCAGCCGAAGCTGACGCTGCCACGCAAGCACGCCAAAGCTTCGTGTCGGCAGAGGCGAAAACGCTGGTGACTGGGAGAATGAGCAGCAGAGAGAAGCGGCTGGCACCGACTCCTCTTCTCGCAGCATGGACACGTGGGTGGCCACCAACCTGGATAGGCTGGCTCCCACTCTGGAGGAGTAATTGGGTGGCCTCGAGCCAACCCCGCATGGGGATCACCGGTGCGTGCGAGTTAGGGACAAAGATTAGGGTTTTGGTTAAGTTGACTCAGATTTAATAAATGTTACACTTATTAGACATGATAAGACCCCTGCGCATTTATTAAATTCCCCCGTTCCCCTTCTTCCTTGGACTCTAACTCGGCATCGGGGCCAAAGGGCGTGCGCGGCACCCGGGTGACGGGGCCGCAAGTGCCAAGGCACCGAGTGTCGCCTCCTTCCCCCTCTCGACCAAGAGACGGCACCCGGCTGACGGGGCCGTTTCCCACTCGAGGGAATATCTCTAGGCTCGAGGAGCGGTACACGGCTGACGTGGCCGCACCCCAGCCCAGATGCCTCTTTTCCCTCTCCTTTCTCCCGGCCAGGTGGCCAAGGCGTAGGCGGTGCCCGGCCGACGGGGCCGCGAATGCCAAGGCCTCCCACCGTCCCCGGATGACGTGGTCCCAGCTCGGATGCCTCTTCTCGGCTGGTTGGGGAAACGCTATCCGGTCGACGGGGCGTTCCCCGAGGCCATCTCCCTCGCGGTCAGCGATTTCGACCAGGTGTCGGCGCCCGGATGACGGGGCTGATCCTGCCGACTCGCTGCCACGCCCCCTTGATCCTTTACGGGTCGTTCTGTAACCCCAACCCAGCCTATGTCTGTCTATAAAATAAATACTTTCTGTGGAGGATCCTGGTCTGACTGAGTTTATATCCTGGCCCGTGATTAGCATCCTTACACCCTTTTGTTTTTGACCGCTCTAGTTGTATCACTGCGATTCGAATCGGCGCATCTAAAACAGCGCGGACTGCTGTTGCAGGAGGCTATTTTATGGCCCTCTTGGCCGCACCTAAAGACGGAGTTGCTCCTATCGGTGATGCTAGTGCACCTGGCCGCTATGTGTTCTGGCTCCATACAGCGGAAGCACTTGGGACGGGACTCTATGTAACGGCGCTTGTAGCGACGGCAAAATTTTTTACTTTAAATTAGTTTTGGCTAAAATACCAAACTAAATTTAGTTAGGATTAATTCGAATAAAATTGGTTTAGTGTTTTTTTTTATCCTTGACTTGAACCGATCAATCAGTATATTTGGGATTTAAATCACCTTTTTCGTGGTTGTTACCAGATCGGGCAGATTAAGGTAACAACGTACAATGAACTTCCGAGGGTTACCAGATCGCACCTCTATCAGAGTTGCCATATCGAGAAGATACCGATAGGAAGCTTTAAAAGGATGCCAGATCGTCCGGTTATCGATAACTTTGACGTTTCTGACAGGTGATCCTGCACTAGTTCCGGCAACTATTCTTTTTCATCAAACCGGCAGCTGATACAAACGTAATTTTGTTTCGCTGAATAAAAGTTAAAGAAATTGAGTCTAAAAGTTCCGAAATATTGATTCGCGTGTTGGTGCCCCGTTACCCGAGTGGTCAACCCGTGATCTGTGCTTCGAGTGTTCTAAAATAAAAGTGAGTGCGTTTGCGTGTGCAAGGGATTTTTGAGATTTAACCTCTTAATACCCTGCAGGTCGCAACTGTGAGTCCCGGCCGGCGTTGCCGAGGAATATACGGCATTCATCTGCTGCCGCAGCATACCCATTTCGATCGCACAGTGGCGATCCCAGAGGAAATTTGTGATTTTATTGGCAGAGAGGTTAGTTCTAACCTAAAATACGCCCAGGGCGAAAGGTTAATTTGTTTCTTTATTTAGAGAGAGTGTGCCTCAGCGAAAGCTTCCCCATTGAAGGCTTAGAGACGCCACATTAAACTCCAAGGAGGAGGCCGAAGGCGTAGGAGCAGAAAAGCCACCTAACCTCTGCGGCCCAGCTAGAGTGCCCGAAGGAGCACCCCTCGATGGTGTTCCCTTAGGAGGGGCTCACGAGCCCGACTGAAGGAGGATTGACATTCCAACGCTGCTGCAACTGGCAACCAAGGGCGTTCAGCAGCGTATCAATGGCGTTTATTTACACTAAAAGCTGCCCTGCACGGAGCAAGTGTTAATTTTTGTGATTCTTGTGAACATTTGGCCTGCGAGCCTTGACCTGCCTTAACCTAGCTTTATGCACGTTGCCTTAGGCCAAGAGATCGAGTCGCACCTCATTTTTCTATCCTTGCGTTCAGATATGACATAAATTTGTGCAGCCTAAACTCAATTAAAAGAATCTGGAATAAAAAATTTAATTAATTTAAACTATACGCAACTCAGATGTGCGTTTTGTCAGGAATTAAACATGAATTAGTTGAATATTTTTTATAAATTTTAAACTCGTTAGTAATTAATTTTTGTAAATTAATTTTAAAGAAGGAACGAGATCTCGGTGCAGACTAAAGAGTTGAATTATGGACAAGGCAGAATCCTTATATTTAATCAACGGCATATTGTTGCCAAGTCTTGTTTTCAGCTATAATCACGTCGGAGATCGATCTTCATCGCTGGATTAACTGAGTGAGTTTTACAAACAAGAGTAAACCGTATTATGGAATGTTTATTTGATTTATTTGATTCTGTCCGAACTTATTTGCTACTATATTCTCTCCGAGTTCGTTTACCTTAAGAATGAATACTTTGAAGAATTTTTGAACTAGAAACAAAGATTATCGTAGCTCAAAACTAAAAATCGTAAAAACATAACAAAATTTATTTAAATAAGCTTTCGATGAGCCGATACGTTCGGATTAAAACGATCCGTTTACGTCGGAGTCTTGATTAAGTCTAGATTTAAAAATAATTCCACTTTCTAGATTAATATTCGATAATGTTACGGTTACCTACTATGTGTACTTACATCTACAATGAAAACAAATAGAAAACGAAAAATAAAGATTATGAATAACTAAAACACAAAACTTATGAAACTCTGCTGATGTACCCGCGATCATAGGGTATCAAAGGGGACACCGGAGACATGCTCCAAGGAAGGTGATCATAGGCTGGGAGGGCAAACATGCGACCACAACGACACCAGTGGCTTCGCTTTCGCTGACTTTCTCACAAACTTTTCTATTTCTCCTCTTCTTTCCTGAATTTATGTATTTCTCTTCCAGTTTCGTTAAATTCTCTCTCTCTTGTCGCTAGCTCGCTAAATTCTAGATTTAATAATAATAAGGTGTAGTTGTGATAGGATCTGTGCAAGCAAGACCACCACCCCCAAAGCCGACGAGCGAGAGCCGGATATTAAGGCGAGCACCGCAATCACAGATTCCTTCGGATCCCTAAACACATCTCCAATCGTTACACGCTACAGTTATAATTCCTTATTTAATTATTAAAGTAAGTGGCGCCCAGACGTGGAGCCTTAGTGAGTACAGTAATAACTCATTAAGACTCACTGATAGTGTGAGGGACTTGCCGGCCCCCCACA